>QLOH01000444.1:600000-867177 GCA_026901365.1 Sesbania bispinosa | reverse complement strand
TCTTGTTCCTCTCCTCATCCCTCCCTCTCTTTCCTCTCTCTCCTCCCTCCCTCTCTCTCGCATCTCTCTCATCCAGCCTCTCTCTCCTTTTTTTATTAAATTTAAATATTTTTAATAAATAAATAAATTTTTATTCATGTATGTTTTATTGAAAAATTAAAAATTAAAAATAAAATTAATTTCATAATAAGGGCAATTTTGTCATATCAATATTTCTTATATCTTATCCTATCATCATCTATCCATTTCAAACATATGATAAGATAAAATAATGTTATCCGCCTCTTATCCTGGTGTGCATCAAACAAGGGATATGATAAGAGCTTATCATGCTCTTATCCTGTCCTGTTGCTATCCAACTCGTCTATCCTATCATGTCCACCAAATGGGCCTTAAGAGGAAATGATAGGATAAGCCACATGATAAAGTTATCATATCCTGTGACCTGTTTTTTATCCTGTGCACCAAACGGGCCCTAAAAGTAAATTTTTTTTATTGGAATGTGTAACATTTAATGTTTCAAATGTAATCATTGTTGTGATTTCCAATAAAAACCTTCTCTTTATGGATTTTTAACCAGTACCCTTAGGGCACTTGTTAGCCGGACCCATTTTAAATTCACGTTTTAAATACATATCTGGATAAACGGCAAACGCTACTGCGTTCGTCTCATTTTATTTGATGTTTTAGTAATACAAATTTATCCCATTTTAATTGTCATTTTATAATATCAATACACCATTAAATACTATTTTTCAACTTCACCCTTATTAATTAGTTAATGTGCATTTCTCAAATAACATGTTTTTAATATGAGAGATAAGGGGTATAATAAGAAATTAGTTAGTAATATTTTTTATAAAACTTAAAATATTAATGATGTTTTTTAATTCTTGTTAAAGGGAAGGACTAAAACTACGTGATTTCAGAACATGAAATACTAAAGTTACGTGATTTCATTATATGAGGGAGAAAAACCAACTATTTTAAAGTTTAAGGACTAAAACCAAATTCGAGTCAAACTTTAGGGAATGAAAATATATTTAACCCATTTTTATTTTTATATTTGAATTCCCGTACAATATCCATTATTTAAACTTGTTATGTTTTAACGTTTTTACAAATTAAGTTTTTTTCCTTAAAAAATTGGTATTTCATTTCTCATTTTGATCTGATGATTTTGTTTAACTACTAGTATATTAACCCGTGTAATATGCGGATAAATACATATTAATTAAAATTGAATTTATAATAAATTAATATTTAAAAAATAAAAAAATAATTTTGAATAATTATTGAGTTTTAAATTCTAATAGTATAGGGTTAAATAACTTTTTAGTTCTTATAAAATATCTGAGTTTTATTTTTCATTCCTGAAATTTTTTTATTTCTTTCATATAAATTATTTAAGCTATTTTTTTCGTTTATGTTGTTGATTCTACTGTTAATTATGAATGTGTTGAGTATCTGTCACAATCGGTAATCCTATGTCCACTATCCTAACATATTATATAACTGTGTTATTATTAGACATATTGAGAGACTATGTGTGATAAATATAAAAGAGGAAATGTATAAATAATTTTAATCAAATTAAAATTAAGTAATGCTGCTTGTACCTTGTGGGACATGATTGAGACATTAAGGAGAAGTGTGGGGGTATTTGTGGGAAACAAGAAAAATGTTTATAGGGAATATGGCGGGCACACTGAACGAAAGAAATTTAAACGTTGGTATAATAGTGTCTGTCCAGCGGAGTGACGTGGCACTTCTTTTTCGTTGGATTTGGTTGTATAAGTGTATAACCGCCACATGGCCAAGTTTTGGAGATTCCTTCGACAACATTATTACACTTTCTTGTTAATTTTTCTCTCATTAATTACCGTCCGTTAATGGTGCTTTTACCATTTGTTTGGTTTAATAGGAGAAATAAGAAAGAAAGAAATAAAAAAGAGAGAAATAGTAGAGAAATTAAGTAGAAATAGAGGTTGTTTGGTTATTGTTTGGTTGTATAGAAATAAGAGAGAGATTTGTAAGAAATTAATAAAAAGACTAAAATCACGCTTTAAAAAAAACAATTTATTTGCTTTCATCAAAACAAGAAGGGCAAAACAATAAATTCCCATTGCTCCACCCCCAATCTGCGATGTTTCTTCGCTTTAGTGGGAAGAAAATATAAAGTTGCGGGCCCACCGATAAAGACATATGAATCTCTCTCTCCCGACATCACCAAACGCGATGGTTTAATTTAATCACCTCTACTTCTCTCTCGCGTCTCTCTTTTCACATACTCGGTCGAAACAAACCGACGGTTAAAGATTCAATTCAAAGTGTGCTACTGTTTTTAGGCGCCCTTTACTAAGAATTTCATAATTTTTTTCAATTAAAAAAACTACATTTATTATATCATTTTTTTCTCATCTGTTACACAAATTAATAAATTAAAAATTAAAAAATATTAAAAAATATAATTATTACTTTATTTAATGTACTACACATGATAAAATAACTTATAATATTACTAATACATTACAGAATACAACATTTAATATTATTAATGTATTAAATAATTTGATAGTTATATTTTTTAATAAATTATTTTTACTTTAGAAAAACACTACTCCCTCCATTTCAATTTAATAGTCGTTTTAGGAAAATAAATTTTTTTCATAATATGAGTTGTTCTCTAGTTTCTATGTGAGTATTAATGATAGTTTTCCATTTTTACCCTCCCACTTTTATAGGAAAAGAAACTTAAAAAATTGTGCACCACACTACTCATTAATGTAGTTAGATAAAATGAGAAAAAGTGTGTAGTAAATTAAGAAGGGTAATTTAGTAAGATTACTATGTCTTTTAAGTCATTTATTATTGTTCTTAATTTGTGTGTAGAAACCTTAAACGACTGTCAAAATGAAATGGAGGTAGTATTAAATACTCGGTCCTTTTTATAAGGCACCTCTAACCGAATTACACAGATTAAGGAAATTAGTTTAAGTGATTAATTTTATTAGTTTCATAAAAAAATTATACAACATTCCATTTTTACCTTTATTTAATATTACTAATATATTCTCTCACTAAATAATTGAAATTAAATTTTGCACTAAATATAGTACTAATTCTCACTATCAATTCTATTGGAACACACAAATATGTATATGGAAAAGTGCAAAGGTTAACTCTCTCTCTTGGTCACCTATATATGTAACAATATTTATAATACCTCGTTAATGAACAATTAGCAAAATACATGATGGAAGAATTTAATAAGAGTAAATCAGGAAAAAATTAAATGTTTCATAGAGATTATCAAATGTCTTATAAAAAGGACCATCAATATCTTTTAAATGGTACCTTATAAAAAGTACTGAAGGGAATATTGTATATATATTAATAAAAAATTTAATTTTCTATTGTTATATTCAATTTCGGAATATTAACGCTTGTTAACACTAGCTAGACCTGTCAAAATACAGCGTCAAAAGAACCGCGAAGATTACGAACATATTTTTGACACGCGGAGGAGATTCTAGGCTGCGCGAAGGAATGATTCTGTTATTGACCGTCGAATTTTCCAGTTTCCACTTTCCACTACCGCAGATTCATTTGACCTAAACCCCCCACGTGAAATATAACGGGGAAAAAATGCCGTGTAACAAAAAAAAGTCCCATTTTCTTTTGAAGAGAAACTCTCATTTTCAATAGCGGGTTTGAACATTTAAATCAAATACTGTATAAATCAAATGTTTTATTTGTTGACTTGATTTAAAAATTAATAATTGTTTTTTTAAACAATTGATAATATATTGTTACATGATTTAATTAATATAACATTTTACATAAAAAAATTATTAAATTATATTATAAGTGATAACACATAATTGAATTTATAAAACTCAGGTCCTGAAGGATATTGAGAGCTAAAGACCATAATTTCTTGTATTCATTTTGTTTGTGGTCTTCTAATGTTGGTGGATGCTTGAATTTCCATTACACTTGATGCTGATTGGGTGCTGTCAAAACACTACTGGTTGTATGTTTGTCAACGGAATATGGTAGAATAATTGGGTGAGTTGCTGCACGGCTTACTTAATTGCCTCAATCAGGCCTGTTGGTCGATCTTTTTCATTGCCATTTTATGTCATAATCTACAAAGCTCATATGTGAACGGATTTTGGGTGCTGGATGTCAATTAGTTCACGTGTGATTGTTGCAATAGTGGTGCTTCTTTTTATTTGATTTTTTTTGTTTATTAGATGACTCTTGTAATTTTTTTTATTTGTATTGGTGGGGTAGCTGTGATAGTCATATTATCCATTTGTATTGGTTGTGTTTGGGTATTGATCAGGTATCTTTGTAATATGTTATGGGTTAGGGTATCCCTTGTACTTCCATTAATTCAATTTTACTTATCCAAATAAAACACATAATTGAATGTGTAAAACTTTGTATAAGTCAAATTTACTTAAATTCTTTTGAAGTTAAATAAATTTGACTGAAATTTCAAATTTTTGAATAAATACAAATTTTTAAATTTAAAAATATTTACGAGATACATAATCAATCATTAGAAATATACACGTATATCCAACTAATAACCACATCAATTCAAACAGAAACTTTTAGCCAAAAAGTTATGTTAAATGAAAAATTGCTCAGTGCTTGATTAGCAAAAAGAAAAAGAGAGAAAAGAAAAAACGATGAAAAAAATAAAAAAGAAAAACATGATTCGTATAAAGAAGATAAAACATAAAGAGAAACAATATTAAGTCATTTTTTTATTATTTTTTTGTGCTAATTATATGTATTGTACATTTTTTTGGTGTTTTTTTTTTCGATTATTTGATTTGATAAAAGAAGAAAAAAATATTTTCTTTAAAAAAGTAGAAATGTCAAGTAAAAAGCACAATATAAAAAAAATGATTGGTATGCATGACAATAGAGCATGTTGTGTTAGAGGGAGAGAGTAAAGAGAGATCAAGCAAGAGAATGAAGAATACTACTTACTGTAATTGATTAGAAAAACAAAGTATATATCACACCAGTAAAAACAACTAATTTGTCATAACAGAATGACAGTTATACAAAAAAAAAACAAAATTGAACTATTCTATTTTTGGGCCTCTAAGTACAATGGACATAGCCCAATATACTTTGCTGAATTATTAACCAACACAACCCCCTAATTCAACAATGGTTTTTATGTTTAAGCCTCTCCTAAGTTCTACAAACCTTTGAGTATTCAAAGGTTTTGTCATGATATATATCTGCCAGTTGTTCCTTATTCCCACAATGCTCCAACTTCAGCTTCTTCTTTCTCACCTAATTTTCTCTGATGAAATGGAACCTTATTTCAACATGCTTGCTTCTCCCATGATGGATTGGATTTTTTGCTAAGTTGATGGTTGATTTGTTATCAATCTTTAATGTCATGGCTTTCTCAGGTCTGGCCAGAATTTGATTCACCAAGCTTTCGCGCCAAAGAGCTTGACAAGTTGTGTATGTAGCAGATATGTATTATGCTTCACAAGAGGAGAGTGCCACTACACATTGCAACTTTGAGCTCCAAGAGATTGGTGACTTGCCCATCAAGAACACATAACCCGATGTACTTCTGCATCCATCCTTATCGCCAGCCCCGTCTGAATCTGAATAACCAACTAACTCCCCTCCATTTTGATGTTTAGTATTTGGTAAGAGAATACCATAATCAATTGTTCCTCTTATATTCCTTAGAATTCTTCTAGTCACTGCAAAGTGAGATGCTTTGGGCTTCTCCATAAACCTACTCATCAGACCAACACCAAACAAATATCTGGTCTACTGCAGCAAAGATACCTCAGACAACCAACCATCTGCCTGTAGAGTGTAGTATTCACAGGCTTCCCATCTTCATCTTTGTCTAGCTTTAAATTTGCTTCAACTGATGTAGTTGCTGCATTACACTCACTCATTGTGAATTTCTTCAACACTTCTTTAACATATTTATTTTGGTGAACCAGAATTCCTTTTTGCTTTCAGTAACTCCATGCCAAGAAAATATGATAGCTTTCCTAGATTAGTCATCTCAAACTGATCCTTCATCGTACTTTTGAATTTCTCAATCAATGTAACATTGCTGCCAGTCACCAAAAGGTCATCCACATACAAGCATACTATCAAAACTTCACCATCCTCAATCTTTGAGTAAATTCCATACTCTACTTCACACTTGGAAAAACCTGCATAAGTAAGCCATCAATTTTGTTGTTCCAGGCTCTTGGAGTCTGTTTCAGGCCATACAAATCCTTCTTTAATCTGAGTACCTTATGTTCTTCTCCAACAACTATGAAAACTCATTATGTAATAAAAAATATGAAAGCTCATTAATAAAGAATATTATAATAAATATGAGTATTAAAAATTGTATTATATTTATATTAAAATTTTACAATTTTTAAATTATAAAATAAGAATATATTACACGAGAAATGAGATTTCATATGAAAGCTCATTATGTAATAAAAAAATATATGAAAGCTCATTAATAAAAATATGAAGACATAATAATTTAAGTGTAAAAATACACGACAAGGGGATGTCCGTCGAAGATGAAAATAATGGTTTATCATTAACTGCATATGATAAAATGACACAAATTACTACGTCAACATTCCACATTCTTCTTCATAATCATGAAGATTTAAGTATAAGTTGTACATTAAACGTTGTTTATCGTAAGATATTTGAAAATGTATAATGATGTTGTACTAATATCATTTTAATACATTTGATTTATTTTCAGCTTATCATTTTTCAGGATTTGTATTCTTTTTATATTTTAGATATTAATATGTTTATATTCCTAATCAAGAATATTTAACTGATAATTTTATATTTTGTGTAGTATAATATTTTTAATTTTCTTTTGTATTTCTCCCATGCACGACACGAGTATCAAACTAGTAATAATTTATTGTAACTATTTTTGTCAGACTTTTATTATAATTTCTTAAAATTATATATTTATTGTTTTATTAAACATTTTAAGCATATTATATATTGTAGATACTATAAGTCACGACCCTATTTAAAGATTGGATTATGAATATTTAAATACTTTATTACAAAATATAATTTTAAATAGGTCAAATCATAAGTAGGCATTTGAAAAGGTTAGCTCAAACTATAAAATATATAAATTAAATAGAACAAGTTCAGTCTATTATATTTAAAAGGCAAATTAAGCTCAAGTATGAGAAAGCTTAGTCAGATTCAGATACTCATTTCGACCTCTAATAGTCAGTTGAGAGATATATGGCTGGAATAGAGAAATATATAAATGCTTTCTTCTTCTTGTTTTTTTTTTTTTGGTCAGCTTGTGTTTTCTTCTTAATATGTGGAGAAATAAATTTGTGTGGACTCTACCCTTTTTTATTTCTCTTACCCCATTTTCTTCTTTGTTCCAAATGGGGAAGTTTCACAAAATTTTCCAAAATAACACTTCACAAATTCTTTTCACGTAACTCATATTCCAAATAGGTAAGGTGGCGTTTCGTACTTTATTGCGTGGATAAAACAAAAAGAATAGTTCATTATTTTTATTCCATTCTTTTAGTTTCACCTTTTTTTTGGGTAGAAAGTTCCACCTTTTTGAATGGTACTTAACAATTATACACGGCTATTATAAATAAGTTCTACACCGTCAAGTGTAATAACTCGTTAACATAATTTTTAATGAATTTAATAAATAAATGAAGTGTTATATCGATTAAATAATGCGATAACACATTATTAAATATTAATATAATTTTTCCATTGAAAATATATAATTAAACTCTTTGGATGAAATCAAAATATACCATTTTTCATTTTATAATATATTTTACTTTATTTTTAATATATATAAAATAAAATATAAAACAAAACGTATTTATGTTTAATTATTTTATTTTAACCTATCTCCCAAATATTACTCCAAAGTTGTGAGATAAAGTATTTGAATTAGGGGTGTCCATGAAAACCGCACCCAACCAAGGGAAAGAATTAATTCGGGCGGGCTACAATGGGTCACAAGTTGCAATGACTGAAAGAAAGAATTAGAAATGGATATTAGCGGGCAGGTTCGGTAGTAAAAAATAATTTTGTCGGTACCCGAAGAATCCGACCGACACGTGACAAAGAAAGAATGGCTTTTCACACAGCACACGAATTGTGCTTCTTTGAATGGACGAGATTGCTTATACAAATTGATCTAAAGGTGGAGCTTTTATGAGACAATATTCTCTATCTTACTCTTTAATTCTCTTTCATTTCCAATTTTCAATTCTCAAACTCAATCTCTCACACCACTCACCCAGACCCTCTGCCTCCCAATATTATCTCTCAAACATCTTCATGGTTCATCTCCTCTCTCAAGTCCCAACCTCTCCATCCTCTCATGCCCCCCTCTCATCTCGGCGCTGCTACTCCCTTCTTCCTCCCCAACTGTGTCGTGTCTCCCTTCTCTCTCGTCCCCCTCTCATCTCGTCACCGTTACTTCACACAACAACAAAAAAATACTTTTAGCGGCAATGATTATTCCTTTTCACGGCCATTTGTATGGTTGTTAAAATATTCACCGACAATTAATAATTAGCTGACATATGCAGTGTCGGTAAAAGTATTCCTGACAATTATAGAGAGTGCTGGTAAAGACCCAAATAATTGTCGGGAAAAGTCATAGCTTATGGCGACAATAAATAATGGCAATTTATATTGCCACGAAAATTGATGTACATGATATGAATTTTGAAGAATAGCTACGGTAAGTTTCGTAGCTACTCCCTAGCTAAATGTAATTAACCATCAATTTCACTCTAGTCTAATAGAGGACATCCAGCTGGTAGGAAGAAATTCACAGTTAATGATAGCTATCTTGGAGCTTCCTTACTATTTCACATCCCATGATCATTTAGAAACAAGCACTAAAACCAAAAAAATAAGAATGTATCATTTTTTTAAGAAAATTTATTTAATAACAATTATTTTAAAAGGAATTAACATAATAACACGTTAAAATTTTCAATACCAATTTACTGGTTTAAAAGAGATAAAAAAATCATGAGATCCAATACATAATCTTAATAATTTAAACCTTACATAGTGCACACATTCTAGCTCAATTGTTTTCATCCCATAAATAAATTATAGATTTTGTTGAGTAAAATGATATTTTTCAATCCAATATTACATATTGCTGGCATGAAAAATGCTCTGCAGCAAAACAAATGTAATAGAATCGTAACAGGGTCATGGAGCTCAACGCCACGAGGGGCATTGAAGGGACATAAAATTGAGAAATCAAAAGGCACCTAAAAATTGGTTGTGAACATAAGAATTGCAATAAACACCAAATCAAAGCTAAATCATGTATTACCTCCCATCCGTGATGATATAACCTTTTCTCAGCCTATCAACCATAGGAAGAGGTCTAAACAATAATTAGCACAAGAGAACAACTGAAATAAAATAGTGACCAATGGATTATACATCATAATTTGAAAGGTCGGGGTTGCAGGGCATCTCATGTCACAATCTTTGAACCATAATTATAGCAAAATTGAAAGGCTCAATTAGTTAAGGATGTGAAGTTTCTATTTACCTTTTTAAAGTAACATGAATAACGTATTTTGGAAGGATGTATCTTAGAGAAGTGCAATGGGATTAGTAGATAGATGACATGAAAATAACAAAATAATGCCTTATTCTTTCGCTTAAAATCTAGAAAAAAAATGGAATAGTATCTTAAAGATTGACCAAGTTTTTCATAAAGTAAGCATAGCATGCAATAACACAAGGAATTAAAGAAAGGAAGAATTAACAATTTACAAAAAAGAAAGTAATCAAAAGTATTTGAAAAATTATTTGAAGATTGCATTAGTAATATCAGTAGTGAAATCCTGAATAACGAATTACACTTGAAGGATGACTCTGTATGGTATCCATGATGTATTTCTTATGTCCCCATTCAAGGTAACATTTTGCCCCAATGAACAATGACATCCTTTTTGAAACACATAGCAAGGCTTGGTCTTCATTGATCAACATCTTGTAATAAGCAGAGCTTGAGAAAAAAATACAAATTTAAGAAATAAAAACATGTTACCATGGAGAAAAAATGTCCATACTATACCATATATTGTTACATAATACACTAATGCTAGTTAACTCACTTTATTGTATTTAGTCTCTTGTTGGCCCCTTAATATCTATACCATGGCTTCCAACATAATACAGCTCAGCCAAGCGAACAAAATTGTAAACCTGTTGTTTGCCAAAACAATTCAAAATAAATCCTATTTTTTATTTCATAAAAGGAAAAAAGGGAAAAAAGGGGGGTAGAATTGAAATTGAATGTGTGTACCTTGTCTCTGCATTTGTTGCTAACTATAGCAGTAGGAAAATACCTTGCAAGTTTCCTCACGATTTTTCTCATATGATATGTATGTGAAAATAAACCATGTAAAAAATAGGGGGTTCTCAGAGATGAAAATCAGGAAGAAGCTTGGATACTAACCGAATCAGACATGAAAACACGATCAAGATTGTTATGGCAATCGGGGTCTATTCAAGTAATTTAAGTTTAGAGGAAACTCCAGCTGAATCATCATCTACCTTCCAGGGGTACTCCCTAGTCCCTTCCGGGGGTAAAAAAATTGACCCTTCATTTGTTGGAGATTATTGCCAAAAGCTATATAGAAGATATCCGCATTTAGATTATCAAGTATTTACCTTGCCACAAAATGCTTTGTATTATACATTGATTCAAGGGACTCATATGGTACATCCTGTAAGATTCAAGACCCTTTGAGCAAAGGTTTTAATGACAACAAACTTTCATGACAATGTTCTAAGTGTTCTGAATACTTTGGTACTAATGTTTTCACTTGAGAAAGAATACAGGAAAAGTTACAGAAGGAAGGTGCAAAGATCATAAACATCATTTAACATTAGAACATGTGTCCAGAAGCATGTTACAAAGAGCTTTCATGTCAAAAGTGATGAAACGAGTTCAAGAAGTAGCTTCTTAGCTTCAAGAAGGTCAAGACAGTTCATCTAAGATCCCATGAACATTAAACTGAGTTGTATCAAGCTTCAGAAGCAAAGTTGAAGCTTTGGAAGGATCATTCAAGACCACTAGAAGCATGAGAAGGAGCTTTTCATGAAATTGGACACCTTATGAATGTGAAAGATCACTTAAGCAATTCGAACATATTCATTCCAAGTGTTGTTGATGCAAACAAAGCAATTGGAGAAGATCAATATCACTAGAAACATAGTTTTGTACCCTTAGAAGAAAAACTTATAGTTTCTGCAGAAACATCAAATTCTTATTTCAAGTCGCAAACATGTTCAAAGTATCTTTAGAAGCATTGAACAAGTTCCCACACACTCCTCAAGATATTATCCTTGAATATTTCACAGTCAAAGAAGCTTCCATAAGCATAATTATTTCTCTCACAATGCAAATAAAGCAAGTATAAAAGATTGGAAGAGACAAGCATATTTCACACTTCCAGAAGAAGAGGTGGAATTTCTGCAGAAGAAACAGAATTTTGCACACTTCCAGAAGAAGAAACAGAATTTCTGCAGAAGAAACAAATTTTCTGCACACTTCTAGAAGAAGTTGTTTGCTCCAGAAGAAGAAACAGAATTCTGCACACTTCCAGAAGAAGAAACAGAATTTCTGCACACTTCCAGAAGAAGCTGTTTGCTCCAGAAGAAGAAACAAAATTCTGCTCACACTACTACAAAAATAGCTTTCTACAACGGCCATTCCACGACGGTTGTAGAGCAACCGTCGTGGAAAGTGACGCGGTGGCAATTTTGAAATTATTTGTGTAACAATCCACGACGGTCGTATGGGAACCGTCGTTGAAATCACATACAACGACGGTTCCCATACAACCGTCGTTAAAAACTCCAGGAAAAATTAAAAAAAAAAGAAAAAAATCAAGTTTTTAACGACGGTTGTTCTACAACCGTCGTGGAAAGTGGGAGGAGGCATGAGGTTTTAAAAAAATTTGTGGGTGTAAATAGAAAAAATTGGGGGTGCTGGAGTAAAAGGAAGATTCTACGACGGGTGTTTTATGACCGTCGTAGAAAGGAGGTGCAGGAAGTTAAAGAGAGGTGCAGAGACATGTGGGTTTCAAAAAAAGGAGGGGTGTAAATAGAAATGTTTGGGTGGTGCAGGAGTAAAGTTGGGAATCCACGACGGTTACCTTTATAACCGTCGTGGTAATTGTAATAAAATGAGAAACCCTACTTCTCCTTCTCCATTCAGCGTCATCCCTGTTCTTCTCTCTCTACCCAAGCCTCTCTCTCTCACCGTCCCCTCTCTCTCACCGTCCCTTCGGCCACTGTCTTCGTCTTTGGCGTCCGTGCGGCCGTCCCTCTCCCTCTCTCTCCCTGTGACTCTTCCTCTGCCTCTTCGCTCCGTGTTGGAAATGTTGGAAATGTTGGAAACGTGTGGCAGTGTCTAAAATGGAGCTTTTCTGCTTTCAAAGCTCTTTGCGTGTGGCGTTCCTACCCGAGAAGCTTTTCTTTCTATTCTTAAATTTTTTTCGGTCTCACAAAGGCCATCTCCCGTTCTCTCTGCGTACGAAGGAAGTCTCACATTTGACAGCAACAGTGCTTTCAAGCTCCGGTTTCTTCTAAGGTTTGATCTATGCTTCCATTCTCTTTAGTAGCTCAGATTAAAGATTAATAACAACTTCAATGTTTGTTGAAGAAGAATATGTTTTAGCTGAGTTTGATTTCGTGAAAGGTATCTGATGTTTCTCAGTGGGTCAGTTATGGGTTTTTTCTGGGTTTATTGTTGGTTTATTCTGAGTTTGGTTTCTTTTCTGTTTTACAAAAAATAGAGGAAGGGTTAGATGAAGGGAATTTGGAATTCGCCACTTATTCAGAGTTCCACACCATAGCTGTTATTTGTTCCACACTGATTAAAATGGCAGTTTACTCTATTAAGCTGTGTAGCCAGATGAAACTGTGAGGAATCATGGATTATAGTCTTAATCTTAACTCTTGATTTCCAAGCCCTAAGTAATTAAACGCTATGGACTCTATTTGCTAATTGATTTCACATCCACTGTTTTTTTCCCCTCTTTCTTTTTTGGCTTAACAGTTGCCACTTCTATTGCTTTTTGAATTATTTTATTATACTTTGTTTCTCTTGTAACATGTTTCTGGTAAATCCATGCAGATAAACATTGAACCTTTTTATTTAAAAAAATGTGTTACTATTGTGCTTTGTTCTGAAAGACTTTTCTTTTTTTTTTTTAACTGAGCTCTACTAATATGCTTCTGATAGAATATTTCACTGAGTTATTCTTGTCCATGCATGGGTGCATAAAAGGAAGTAGATGATTAAACACAAAATATTATCAGATATGAAGAATGGGGCACCATATGACATGGTAAACAGGTTGTTTCAATTGGCATGAGGACCTGTTTACTGTCTTGTCAGCTAACATAAAACGTAATTGAATCTTTTATAACATGGATTAAAGGTAAAATATAATTTTGTGGTCTTGGATTAGGAGGGAGTTTTGATGATGAATGTTTAGAATGATTGCTTTTTCTTCTATCTAATCTCCCATGCTTTGTGCAGGTCTAGTGAAGATAATAAAAAAATATGATAAGCGAACTGGTGCACTTTTCGCTTACCTTTTATCCAAGATGTGTTGAACCAGCCCTTCTTCAAAATTGATGTGCTTAACAAGCTTGTAAAGGAGTGTGAGATGATGCTAAGTATTATTTTCCCCAAAAGTGGGCCTCTAGGTCCATCCTTATCAACTAGTGAGGATTTTGATGAAGATGTGTGTGGCTCCATGACTGGAAACGAAAATAAAGAGACACTGGAGCAGGTTCCCAAAGAACTTGCCGAAATCCAAAACATGGAGAACATGTTCATCAAACTAACTAATACGTGTAATTAGCATCAAACTAACTAATTTTTGTCCCTTTTCCTCAGTTTCATCTGTATTAGCATCATCCTGTAGTTAGCCTATACTCTCTGGCTACAAATAATACTTGTATTCTATATTCTGGAACAAAGTTGCTCCTTGTTTTCCTATAGGAACTTCTGTGATGTACTATTGTTTTTTTTTTGGGGGGGGGCTCCAAATGACTTGTGGTTTTTAATGCTTACTATAAAATTTGAAACTTTACAGGCATTAGCATTGACAGTGGTATCTATTGGTGTTGCTGTGGCTATAGTGACTGATCTGCAGTTCCATTTATTTGGTGCTTGTGTAGCATTGGCATGGATTGTACCCAGTGCTGTAAACAAAATCCTCTGGTCTAGACTGCAGCAGCAGTTCCATTTATTTAGCTTATCTCTATATTTTACCACCCTTGTCTCCACTCCCAATTCTCGGTGCTAATTTGCACAGAAAATTTCTTTCTCTATCTTGTCTAATTTGTGGATTGATCAACGGGCTGATGTGGAAAACAACACCTATTACTTTGATTTTCCTGGCTGCTATGTTACCCTGCTTAGACCCTCCTGGTGTACTCTCCTTCAATTGGAACTTCAGCAACACTTTGGTGAGCTTCACATCAGCCATTCTTGGATTCTTGCTTTAATGTTCTGGTGCTTTAGCACTAGGGTAAGTGTCATTTCTAGCTGTTGGATACTTTTGTCTGAAAAAAAGTTCAATTTCTTGTAGAATGCATAGGACCTATTTTGTTGAATTTTATTGAGATCCCATGTGGCACTTGTGTATGATCATTTTACTGGGATGTTTAGAATACATTGATGAAAGGCTTGTAGCATTTCACCTTCACACTTGGAAATTAAGGTTCTAAATCACCGAGATGGTGGGTTATGGGTTTTATAATGTCATTAAATATTTATACATATTTTGAGCCATTAATATATAGCTCATGGTTCAAAATATTCTTAACTCTTGAGCATAATTGCTGGGTATAGTTTTGTGGCAGAGGTTATAAGGTCGGCCACCGCTGGGTAGCACACTATGAAAGATATAGGTTACAATGGGTGATTAGAACATAACATATGAGTGATATTAATTTTATGTTTTGGGTATATTAAAATAGAATTAGAACATATATGATATAAGATTTAAAAAAAAAACTAATAAAACATTCTGGTTCCATCTATTAAAAAAAATACTCAACTCTATTTTAACCATATGCCAAAACTAAGGATATATATACAGCATGAAAGCTTCATGCCACTATGTGCAGTTATCACACACATTATCAATCATTAAATCCAATTAGTAATAATTGATTAAAAGCAGGGTCAGCATCTTAAAAAGGAGAAACATTACTAATTAATAGCATCATTCTTAATGATAGTAACCATAAGATTTTGTGTGGTTGATATAGTTTATCATATAATTTAGTGCTTTTTGGATGATATCTATTTCTATGTAGTGGCTTGTGGGAATCTTTCGCTTTCCATGGTCATAGTGTTCTTGACCTTACCAATATCGAGTTCATGGGAAATTGACCATAATTTGTTTCCCTTTGCAGCCGTTTTTTTTTTCTGACAAATAATTTCTTTTAATTAAGTTTGAACATATCGATATGATTATTATATATCTTATTAACTAACAGCTCAAATGATATTCTAAAATCATTTTGCAAATGAAATAATTTAATTTAAAATTGACTCTCTTAATTATAACGTTTTTCTTAAATTTTTAACATTTTTCAGAAAAAAGTAAAACATTATTTACTAAGAATTTTAACATAGAAAATTTATTCAAGTCAATAACCATGTACTTTTAGGTGTTATGTTTTGGATTCTATTTCTTTGGTATTATGTTTTTTAGTCATTCATTACATTATGGTATCATGTTTTTGTTTGTCTGAATATATTATGGTTTACTCATCTTTTGAGGGTTGGCTTTTTTATACTTTTCTTCTCTCTTTTTACCTTGCAATTTACAGTGCTACATCTGCCATCTCGCATGTTGTCCTTGGGCAGTTTAAGACATGTGTCCTTCTTCTAGGAAACTATTATCTCTTTGGATCCAATCCTGGCAAAATCAGTATCTGTGGTGCATTCACAGCTATTGCTGGTATGTCTGTTTACACTTACCTTAATCTGAGGCAACAATCAAACAAGATATCTCCTCGACAGGCTTCCACTTTACCAAAATCTAAACTTGGCAAAGAAAATGGTAGCACCAATGATGGACATTACGGTGCAGAGTTTGTCTAACTAAATATCATGGATATTTTATTTTATTTTATTTTATTTTATCAATAAAATGTGAGATGTGATTACAAGTTGATATTAAAGTTGTATCCATGATATTGAACATTCTCACATTTAGGTACTTACAAGTTACAAGCACCGTAATGTGCAGAGTCTGTCTAACTAAAACATATCCACCGTAATGGTACCACTTACCTTATTTTATTTTATTTTAGTTTATCTCCGTGATAATTCAGTGCTAAGATGTGATTTTAAAAACGTTATCCACAGGCCATCAGGAGGCTTGCTCAGAATAGAGGCAGCTAGGAAGAGCAGGCTGAGAAAAAAGGTAAATGATTTGGATAAATGTTACATGTTGTTTGTTTTACACTGTTTAGGTAACACTGTGAAAATGGATCAAGCTTAATAGTCATGTACCATTATATATGACCTATTTCTTTTTTTTATTTTCGCTCTCTTTCAGGCTTATATTCACCAGCTGGAGTCTAATAGGGCTAGGCTCGTTCAACTGGAACAAGAGGTGCAGCGTCTTAGAGCTCAAGTAAATAACTTTAACTTTATAGGGCTAAGCTTTAACTTTCTCATATACAACTTAATTTTAAATAACACCACCCAAGCCCTAATCTATCTTGAGGTGACAATTTATTTTTAAATTGCTATATGATTTTCATTTTTCATTTGAAGATAAATTTGCTAGTAGTTGGTATTATGGTAGGTTTATTTTGTAATATAATATCTGTACTGGTCCCTGCACAATGCTTTTTTCTTTAAGCTCCGCTTCTGGATGTAAAGGCATTGAAGATGATTCTTTGGGCTAAAAGAACCGGAATAATGTTTTCCCCTATTAGCTACGGATTAACTACGGTAAATGTCGTAGCTAGCTAAAAATGTCCTATGGGTGGAGGGTTTTCCACGACGGTTAAGCTGGTAACCGTTGTGGAAAATAGGACATTTCACGACGGTTGAAAGGAAAACCGTCGTGGAAAGTAGGGCATTTTACGACGGTTGCCATCATAACCGTCGTGGTTTCTCTACTTTCCACGACGGTTTTCCTTGCAACCGTCGTGAAATGTCATACTTTCCACGACGGTTACCAGCTTAACCGTCGTGGTTTCTCTTTTTCTATGACGGTCCTCACGCGTCGTCAAAATTCAAATTTTCAACAACGCCTGGTAAAAGGTCATTTTCAACCGTCGTAGAAGGCCCTTTTTGCACTAGTGTCACTTTAGAAGAAGAAACATAATTCTACACACTTCCAAAAGAAGAAACAAAATTTCTGCAGAAGAAACAGACCCTCTGCAACCTCGAGAAGAAAGAAATTAGCAGAACTTGCTACAATTTCAATTTAAAGGAGTTTAAGACATCTTTTGCTAAAAATGAGAAAATGCCCAGTATTCTTGCATGTCTTACTAACTACTCCAAAAAAAGGAAGCTCAGATAGAATGAAATTACTAGCTGCAGAAGATACACTTCAGAAGGATTGACTGGTCAAAGCTGAAGAAAGAGAAAAGCTGCCACATGAAAGTGACCGCCCTTAGATGGCCAGCTGGGGACTTGTCTTCCTCTCCAAGCATTTCCAACGGTTAGTTTGACCACCATAACTCTATAAATAAAGCCTCATTCAACTGGGAAAAATTAAGGAGAGAAAAAGAGAAGAAATCCAAGGAGCCATGATGTAGAAATTCCCTTCAAGAGTGAGATTCTCCTTCGACCACTCCAAAGTGCAGAGCTGCTGTTCATAATTCTTAGAGAATGTGTCTAGGTTCAGTTTTGCAAAGATTAATTCACTCCATGAGTGTTTTGTGAGCCTTTCCATTGTGTATTTTCATCACACAATTTCTGTAACTCTCAAAGGAGGTAGATTCTTTTGAGAGATAGTTAGTTTGAGTCTGCAATGGTGAGGTGTGCCCTGTTATTTGCAGAAATCGATTGTAAGAGCTTGCAGAAGAATACTGGGTTGAGCCTGAAGAGTCTGCAGAAGAATACTAGTGGTGAGGAGCACCCAAGAAGTCATTGTATCAAGGTTGATATAGTGGAAAATCCTACTGGGAGTAGGGACTGAACGTAGCCTCAAGGTTGAGAGGTGAACCAGTATAAAAATCATCTGTGCAATATCTCTTACCCTTTCTCTCTTTAATTTTCTGCACATATATCTATTGCTTTGCGAGTTATTGTTCATATTTTGAATATTTAGCAAGCTGTAAACCATATTTTGATAAACCTATTTTTGAACTGATATTTTCACATAAATCACATCCATATAAGTTAAAATACTGATCTGGAAAGTTTCATCACATTATGAATCTGTTTGGTGCTCCAAAAGAACATTTCTTGAAAGTTGTTCAATGTTTAACATTGAAACTTGGGGTTCAAACTACCAGATTTTGATAAACCTATTTTTGAACTAATATTTTCACATAAATTACATCCATGTCAGTTCAAAATACTGATCTGGAAAGTTTCATTAAATTATGAAACTGTTTGGTGCTTTAGAAGCACATTTCTTGAAATCTGTTCATCGTTCAACATTGAACGTAGGGTTCAAACTACCAGATCTTTACAAACTTGATTTTAATAAGATTTAACTTTATATTCTGGTTGTTTACTATTCAAATATCCGATCTGGAAAGTTTCATCAAGTTTCAAGTTCATTTGACCCTTCAGAAGATTGGTTTAAAGTGACAGATTCAATGTTTTGCTTCTGCATAACTGCAGAAACTTTATACTATTCTTCTGAACAATTTTTCTCACATAATCTTATTAGTTATTGGTTAAATAACTATTTTGGAAAGTTTTATTAAAATACAAAAATCATTTGACCCTTCAGAAGATTGGTTTAAAATGACAGATTCATTGTTTTGCTTTTGCATAACTACATAAACATTATATTATTCTTCTGAACCTTATTCTGAGTTGTGTCTACATTAAATACACTATATGGAAGAATAAAATTTGATGATATTAGTCCCTATAATATTGCTTACCTCTAAGAAGATAGTTTCAATCAACTCAATTGGCATACACTAACTACTATCTTCTGGAAGTAACTTCTGATAGCCAAGGTATTCCTTGAGCAAAGATCAGTAAGTTTTTCAAAGTACTTGTAGGTTGGGCCAAATGTTATCAAGGGTCACAATTCAATCCCCCCTTCTTGTGACTCTCTGATTTACTTCACATCCTGCATGAGTAAACATTTTAGATCAGAAATTGGCAACAATTTTGGTTGACAAGTAGACTAGTTGCTTATATGAGTTGCCAAGTAAATTACATTGACAAAACCCAACAACATTATGGTTTTCATTTCAGGTGGAATATATACTGTTATATGAATTCAAATGACCCTAGGCCATAATGCCTTTTAAGTTTTTAGGAAGCGTAGTTCTTTGATAGTGATACCTCTCAAAAGTAAGTGTTTGGATTGAATCTCAAACCCAACACCACGACGGAGACTATGCATGCCAAAACTAGACGGTGGTTGTGCGAATCTCGTCGACGCGCGTAGATCTGTGCGCTACCATGGCAGACATTTCTGAAGCTTCCACACAGATGCCTTAAGCTTTCTTGCCGACATTTATGGACAGATCGGGCTTCTTTTGACCGGTGCTCTATTTCCTCTGTGGAAAGGGATCTCAGTATCCATGTGTTTGAATTTTTTGTCGCTTCTATTTTATATTTAATCTGTATTTTTTATTGAATGTGTTCTAGACATTTCTCCATGGTAGGGAATCTCGAAATCCCTCTGATTCTTTTTGAGGTCGATTCCCTGACTTTTCTTTTTGAATTTGTATATTTTATCAAATTTATGTTTTAGATCTTTCAGGTTAGAGATAGTTTTTGTTTTGTTGTAAATCTGGTTATATTTTTTTGTCATTTTGGATTAGGGATGCATTTCGGCTCAATTGTGGAATAAATGACAAGAGTTAATAACTTGGGCTTCAATCGAAAAGAAAAATTGTATTTTTTTAGCTTAAAAAAGTTATCCAAAATGGAAAAAATCCTAAAAATGTGATCAGGAAAAATTGATCTGGCCCAATGTTGGCCCAAATCTGTTTCAACCCACATGAGAAAAATCGAAACCCAAAATACCCGAAGCCAATTTCAGACGAAATTGGGCCACAATATAATATGGTCGGTTTTGGTCAGATTGGCCTTTTTGGCCCGAATGCAACCAAACGCGACCACTGGCCAACCCTAATTTGAATGTCATTTAAGAGGTTCGTAAAAAAAAGTCATTTAAGAGGGCTTTGCCATTTTAATTGTTGGAGAGTACTAGTGATAAGTCCAAATAAAAATATATGAGTCTCTGGCAATCCTCACCCCACAAGCTAGCTTTTGGGGTTGAGTTAGACTCGGTCAAAAATCTAAAATGGTATTAAAGCCCATCCTAGATCATTAATTGTCATTGGACCCCCACTCGTAGATGTCCACGCTCCAGATATCCCGTCCTAGGCGTGAGGGGTGTGTTGGAGAGTCTCACCACCTTTACCCTATGAACTAGTTTTTGGGGCTGTGTTATGTTCTGTCAAAAATCTAAGATTAATAAGGTTTTTTTACCAATGTCGTTTACTCACTTAATTGTAGCCTAGTTTTGGTCCTTTACTATTTATTTTTACAACCGACTCCATGTATTTTTATACGTCTTTCACATTTTGTTTGGTTAAGCTAAAGTGTAAAAGAGATATAGGATCGATAGAGAGGGAAGTGCGAGAGAGGATAAAAAAAAACTTCTCTCATTTGGTACATAAATGAGCTCCTAAAATATGAGAGAAATGTCCAATGGGTGCTTGTAGGGTATGACACCGTATGAGTAACATATCAATATGACACCTCTTTTTACTAGTGATAATAGGTCACTCAATTATTTAGAATAAATAATCAACCAATCAGGACCGTTAATTCAAAAATGAAAGTGATCCAACGACTTTTAATAGGTGTCATACCGGTATGTCACCCATGACGCAACCATGTTCAATTTAAAAAACTTAAAAATGTTATCATTTTCTTTTCCTCCATTCTTCTCACCCAGACCTCTTATGCTCTGCCTTTGTGTTCGCCAATCACCACTCCCATTAATCTCTCCCTGTACCCCACTACATATGCTCGCGACGAAGCTCTAGAAGCGCAAAGGTGATTATAGTTAAGGCCTTAAGGGCATAGTCAAGATTTTATCATTGGGGAAGCCGGAATAAACTATTGCCTCAGGTTCTTTATGAAATTTTAGAAGTATTTATTATTTTTTTTATTTTTATCCTTCATAATTATTGAGCCTTCATATTTTTTAGGTTTGGGTTGAAATGTAGAATTCAATAGAGTTTAACTTAAAATATGGTAATTTTGAAAGTTACAACAAAGTTTTTTTTTTTTAAATCAATACATTAAAAAATCTTTTAATAATATAAATTTTTGAGGTTAAAGTTGTTTTATAAATAGAACCAGAGCCAATATTAAAAAAATGTAATAAAAAATTTAGATAATTTAAATAAAATAAATAAATTTTATTCAAATAAGACTCTTCGTTACTTCATAATATTAAAATTTTCTATTATCCTATCAACACTAAATTTTTAGCGATTATCATAAATAAATTATACTAATTTCCAATTTGTTAAACCAACATCTCAATCAAATAGTGGTGTCACTTAAAAATAAAACATTATCTATACCTATATATAAAGGGAATACCTCTTTTTCGGTTTCTACTTTTTCTTTCCAAATATACCCCTAATTTAATTAATTATCTATACCTATATATAAAGGCGATGCCTCAATTTGGTGTCCACAATTGCTTTCTCATTATACCCCTTATTTTTACAATTCAAATTCAAATTCTCATTGATTCTATTTTTTTCTTATTCAAATTTTAATCCTCGTTTCTTAATTTAAATTTAAAATATTATCCTTATTATTTAAGTCGTGAAATTTTAAGATCCTTTTGTAAAAATTTTTAAGAGAAAGAGATTAAAGCAAAAAGGATTATAAATATTGAGAAGATCAACATAGACATTGTAGCAAAGATCAACAAAAAGACGTTGCAGCAACAAGAATTAACGCTTTGAAGAAATTACATACAAGAGGTTGTGATGCGAAAAAATAGAACGGAGGGATCAAACAAAGATAAGGTTACAAAGGATCTGAAATTTAAAAATTAGCAAAAACATAATCTTCATGTTCTATTTTGTTTTCCATGCTTCTTATATCTGTTCTACTTATTCTCATTTTTTATTCTTAAATGTTGAGTTTGTATGAATGAAATTGATTAATCTCATGAATTTTCTTCAAATAGTTAATCGTTTGATGATTTAGTACGTGGTAAAATAATCAAAATAGTATTGATACGAACAAAATAGAATATGAGTGAGATCAAGGTGATTAAATTTTCAATTATAATATTTAAGTATAAATTATTAAGAAAATAAAATAAATTATTTTGTAGACTACGGATTACTATAAAATAGGATTAGATTTAAATTTTTGTACGGATACAGTGAAGATTTTTAGTTATTCCAAATAGGATTGTATTTAATTGAAATAAATGAAGGGTGTGGATCAACTTACTCTAGGAGTAAGTCTGGGTAAAGTTACTCCGCTTAATAACTTCTTATCAACATTGAATTTCATCAATCCAATCGTCATATTAACAGTTTTTATTGAGTAGATCAAGCCTACAAAATTTTATAAAATTTAAAAATTATTTGATGTTTCATCAAATCACTTCAATTTAGCGGGCAATATACTTTTTAAAATATAAGTAAATGTTCACTCTAAAATTACATACCTATGAATGTCCAATTAATCTAAAATTTGGTGTGCATAATCATCATATTAATATCAAATTAATCAACAGTTAGATTTGTTAAATTCACATTCTATAAGAAGTTATTAAGTGGAGTAACTTACCCAGACTTACTCCTGGAGTAAGTTGATCCCCACCCATAAATGAATATATGATTATATTTAATTGAAATGCATTAAATATTTTAAACAGATAATAATATAGTCATATTTTTTATTTAAGAATAAGGTAATATAATTTATTATTTTTTATTAAAATAAATTACGATTACATTTAAATTTATATATATATTTAGTACATGGTAAAATAATCAAAATAATACGTATTGATACAAGCTAATAGAGTGTGAGTGAGATTAGGATGATTAAATTTTCAATTATAATATTGAAGTATAAATTATTAAGAAAATAAAATAAATTATTTTGTAGACTACATATTACTATAAAATAGGATTAGATTTAAATTTTTGTACGGATATGATGAAGATTTTTAGTTATTTCAAATAGGATTGTATTTAATTGAAAAAGATGAATATATGATTATATTTAATTGAAATGCATTAAATATTTTTAAGAGATAATATAATAGTCATATCTTTATTTAAGAAGAAGGTAATATAATTTATTATTTTTTATTAAAATAAATTAGGATTACATTTAAGTTTATATATAAGAATATTTTAAAAATACATGCAAATTGAATAAAATTTGCTATACTACTTAGAATTGTAAATAAATAATACTACTTTACATTATCTTAATGTAGAGATATTATTCATTCTTTTAATTTAATTCTTTATATTTATTTAACTATTGAACATAAATTGTATTTATTTACCTTTAAATATATACAAATTACATTTACATTTTACATATATTATGATTAATGTAGTTTAATTTGGAATGTTAAATATAATTTTAATTTATTCATACAAATTAATTATATGAGGTATTTGAAAATATAAATAAACAAATTTTACGTCTTTCCCCTAAAAAATGCGGATAGACAGACCTAAACAAAAATTGCACAACAATAAGAATTATAAATAAATAGCACATTTAACATTGTTATTAATTCAATTTAATTTAATTTTATATATATTTAATTTTATTTTCCCCAATAAAAAATGTCTATCTATCCACTAATATCTATACTACTAGATATAAAGAGAGTAAGGGAGTTTTGATTTCCACATTTCCATTCCCATCATACCCTTATTTTATATCCTGATTTATTGATATACGGTTCCCACTAACCAATAACCATCCCATAAAAATAATAATGGCTTAAAAAATGTAGAAAGATAAAGAAGAGACTTCAAAATAAAAAGATGGAGAAAGAGGGAGAAGGATGGTAAAAATAAAAAATATGGAAAGACAAACACATCTTTTAGTGATTTTTTTTACTTAAATTACTAGGAAAATAATAATAACAGTGAAAATTTAAGTAAAACAAAGCTTTATTTCCAAGGCTATTATTATTTTCACTGCTATTATCACTTAAATTTTCAAAGCTATTTTTAAGAAAAGTCCTGTCTTTAAACAAATAAAAAAGCTATATTTTCAAGTAAATAAAGAAAGTCACATCTTTAAATAAGTAAAACAATTTTCACTGCTATTGCTTTGTTTAAATTATTTAACAAGATAGAATAATAATAATAATAATAATGTAATTACTAGGATGTATTCCTTGTTTCCCCTGCTATTTTCAAGTAAATAAAGAAAGTCACATCTTTCGAACCCCCGCTCGTCTCCTTGAGGTAAGGTAAAATGTACATACTCAAAGAGCCCGGAGACTTTCCCTGCCTTGGACTAGGATTCAACCTAAATTTTAAATGTACCAAAAAAAAAGAAAGTATAAATGTAAAAAAAAAATCACATGCTGATGAAGATCAAATCATGATCTGCTATAAGTTTTAAGAACCTCGAGACTAATAGTAGGATATTAATCAATATCTCCACAAATATGAAATAAATGTAAGATTCAATGTCATAATATCGAACAATAAATTAAATTAGATAGATTTTTAATTTTTTAAAAATAAAAACTTCACATATTTATTTTTTATATTTTAATTTATTTGTATTATAATTAAAATATTCTTACGAATTCAATTAATCTTTTCAAATCATTTCTTAATTTATTTTTTTAGATTTTATAAATTATTTGTGTATATTAATTACAAATAGGCATAACAGCGGGTGGACGAGACAAGTTTTATTCTTTGTCCCCCAATAAAATTCAGGGGAAGGGGGGTTCGGGTTCATATTTACAGAAACTGGATATGAAATTATGAAACTCAATCACATCCATGAGAGTCCAGAGATCTCACCTTTAATATTTTTTTAATTTTTTAATTTTTAGTAACTTAAATATATGTTTTAAAATAAGTCATTTATATCTGATATGTTCTAATTTGAATAATATGTAAATATAGATATTGAGAATTAAAAAATAAAAACTTAAAAAATGTATTATATTTTAAAATAATATATATGTTTGTCTTTATTAGTAAACTATTACTATAATTAAAATTATTTAATTATTATTATATCGGGACATGTTTAGCAAAGTTGTTGTAAATAGAGGGTTTTATTGTCATGCTCTTTTACAAATAGAGTGAGGGATGGAGAGGTTGACTCCCAACTCCCAACCACAAGGATTTATTAATCAAAGACCACAATCTGTATATTAATATATTACTATAATGAGTACTCATTTTTGCTACAAATTGTAATTGATATAGTACTTACTAATTTATTTATTTATTTAACTCTATTTATTATCTCCCCCACCTGACCACCTCCTTCTTGAGAGCGTGAAAAACACACATAATCCCGTGATTAGGAAAGAAAAATAAGCGAAATGCCAAGGGCATTTTAAAATATTGGTTAGAATATTAAAGCGGAAAGTTTTCATTTAAATATTAGAAAATTTGATGTTATTAATACATTGAATTGAATATATCACGATCTTCCATATTAATTTTATATATATTAATATATTAATATTTAACCAATCTAAAGTCATAGGTCACATAGATTTTTTTTACAAGATTATAAATATGTTTTTTGGGAACAAAATTCTCCGAATATTTAAAGTAATTATATACCTAGAGTCCGAGCACAAAAACAGCCCATTAGGCCTTAAAAACCGATTCAAGCGCTTGGTGGTCATAGGTGACACAATTTTATTTTTTAACCATAGGTATCCTATACGGGAGCCAATCTTATTTGAGTATAGAACATCCATGTTATGTGACATCATCCTCCATGGGAGCCAATCTTATTCGAGTATGGAACATCCGCGTTATGGTGAGGAGGTCACGTAGTTAACTAAACCTTAAAAAAGAAGAAAAAATAATAAATAAAGGAATGAAAAGCTAAAAGAAGAAACAAGGAAAGGGCGCCTACTGATTCGTGTCGGACTGATGGTGTTGTCTACGAGCCGTTCGATATATAATAAAGAAAGTCGATGGTGTAGATATTATACAGGATAACTGCACTATAAGAAAATTTCCGAATTGCTAATAAGGGCTTAAGATCCAAACTGTAAATATTGGGAAAGATATTATAATAAACACATCAATAGATTTGCACCCTCTATACAGTCGACCTCCATTAGTTAGGTTGGTGAGATCAAAGAAGGTTGATCCATGGGGAAGAGGTGGTCTAATTGATTTATTAATTTATGAGTTTTAGTTCAAATTTTATGAGATATGATTGAAACTTGCTACTTATTAATGTCTATCAAATTAGCCAGATTTGATTGTTTTAAATCGCTATTATGTGCAAATATCAAATTGATATTTGGTGAGGGCAGAGTTTACTATGGATCCATGGTTTAATATTGATATTTGGTGCTATTGGTCCTCTTTGCAAATTTTTAAAAATGTGAATCCGGTGAAGCCTGTACCCGGTAAAAGGTGACTCGTTCGCATTTGAAGCGCCCATATAAAGGACGAGTTAAATGACTTGGGCACCGTAGAAGCTCGCCTATAAAGGACGAGAAACTTGCTGCTGATATTGCTATTGCTATCACTCTCCAACCCAGGCGTGACTTGTGTTGAGTTGAGTGACATAACAATAACATTCATTTAGAAACCGCTTCAACACGCCGACTAAAACCGTGTAGTAACTGACATATATTTGTATCATCCCTGACACACGCGGAGAAACAAAAAACAGAGATATATAAAAAGCAAAAAACAGAGAAGAATGGTGGTGCCGATGGCTATGTGCGGAGAAGAAGAGATTGAATTGTCAAGGGATGGCAGTCACTACAGTCTCACTACCGGGATTTTGCCTTCTCTCGGTGCCAGAAGTAACCGCAGAGTTAAACTCAAGCCCCTTATTATATCGCCCTATGACCGCCGTTACAGGTTCCTTCTTCTTCTTATTATTCACTCCATTACCGCATTCATTCTTTCTCAATACGTTTCTTTTATTGCTTCTCAATAGGTTCAATGACACCATAGGATATGAGTTTTCTGTATTTCACATTATTATTATTATTTTTCTATCTTGTTAAGAGCGGAAGAGGGGAAACAAGGAAGAACTCTCGCTGCTATTGCTATTGCTTTGTTTCTTACGGAAGCTTGTTAGTTGTTACACTTTTTTTCGCTTTTCTGTTTTTGATTTGTTGCTATTATTTTATTCGATTCTTGTGACCCTTCCTTGTATGATGTATCCTTCTATTTGAAAGTATTCTCAATCCATTCCCTTCTCGCTCAATACTGATATAGCTTCTATTCTTAATCCTTCTCTCTTTTATTTTATATTTTATATTTATATTTGTACCTTCTCAATATTTATTTTTTTGGCTAAATGCTAATATTTGGCCGTTTTGATTGTTTGCATTCGCTTTTTCTACTATTCAGAAACCACAAATGAACAAAACTGGATCTCTTTCCTTGTGATCCCTGCTGATTACTAAAAGAGAAAATTCGTTACCATCCATTCTCTTTTACGTGTTATGATTTTCTTAATCATGGATTTATCACTTTGTCTTTCTGAAAATGTTCTTCCATTGGGATCTATGCAATCCATCTTAAACCCATAGCTTTCCATAAATACAAGCTACTTTGGCCTTCCTTGATCTTCAATTTTGCTTTGTTCAATTAGAGTTTTCAAAGCAACTTCCACCTGTCACTAGTCAGACTATAAAGTTTGACTTTGTTTCCTTCGATGAGAAACAACCAGAACCAGGGGTTGGTTGGTACTGGATACTATGCATGTAATGGAAGAGTTTGAATTAGACTCCACTGAAAAGTGTCAAGTGCTGATTCCAAATACCTGTTTTGCTATTGACTCTTTAACTGCAATTTAAAGTTTCGTGTAAAAGTTTCCTATCTTTCTTTTCTCTGTTTTCTTCTCCCTTTACCAATAAATAACTGTTGCATTTGAAATTTTCAGCTTTCTGAGCTAGATGAGTACTATTAAGTAATTAAAATTGGTTGGCTTTTGCAGGATATGGGAAACTTTCCTTGTTACTCTGGTAGTCTATACTGCTTGGGTATCTCCCTTTGAATTTGGGTTCCTTAGGAAACCACAAGCACCCCTTTCTATAACAGATAATATTGTCAATGGATTCTTTGCTGTGGATATAGTTCTCACCTTCTTTGTGGCTTACATAGACAAAGCTACCTATTTGTTTGTGGATAGCCAAAAAAAGATTGCTTGGAAATATGCAAGAACTTGGTTGGCCTTTGATGTTATCTCTATCATTCCTTCAGAGCTTGTTGCAAAGCTATCACCTTCCCCTATCCAAACTTATGGGCTATTCAATATGCTTCGCCTTTGGCGTCTTCGAAGAGTCAGTGCTTTGTTTTCAAGGTGAGATATTGTGAGCTTTCCGGTGAAATGCTATGGACACTTTCTTTCTTTGTTATGTAGCTTATAACGGTAAATATTATGTTTTTTGAGAGTAGGCTTGAGAAGGACAGAAACTTTAACTACTTTTGGGTTCGGTGTGCCAAGCTTATCTGTGTAAGAGTTTCTGAAATCTGAACTTATTATATTTATAACATTCTAAGAAGGTAGATGAATGTGATGCAAGTGCATTAGACTGATTATATGAGTGATTTCTATAGGTTACCCTTTTTGCTGTTCATTGTGCTGGATGCTTTTATTATCTCATTGCTGCACGTTATCATGATCCCAAAAACACATGGATTGGGCAATCAATGGACAATTTCCAAGAGCAGAGCTTGTGGACAAGATATGTGACATCTATTTACTGGTCTATTACTACTTTAACAACGGTTGGTTATGGGGATCTGCATCCAGTGAATCAAAGGGAGATGGTCTTTGACATCTTTTACATGCTCTTCAATCTGGGATTGACAGCATATCTGATTGGTAATATGACTAACTTAGTTGTCCATGGCACAAGTCGAACTAGAAAATTTGTAAGTGTCAAGCTATCTTCCAAGTTATTGATTTCAAGTTCAAGAAGTTATAAAACTTAAAAATGCTTTTAATTAATTCTCAGAGGGATACCATACAAGCTGCATCAAGTTTTGCTCAAAGGAACCAATTGCCTCATCGTCTGCAAGATCAAATGCTTGCTCACTTGTGTTTGAAGTTTAGAACAGATTCTGAAGGGTTGCAGCAGCAAGAGACACTTGAATCTCTTCCTAAAGCCATCAGATCAAGCATTTCACATTACCTTTTCTATTCTCTGATGGATAAGGTCTATTTGTTTCGTGGAGTTTCAAATGACTTACTCTTTCAATTGGTAATTGCAAACTTCTGTCCCAACTGGTAATTGATAGTTACATATTTATTTTAATCTTTAATTTGCACTGATGGCTTGTATTTTGTTTGATTTAACTAAAAAAAGGTGTCAGAGATGAAACCTGAGTATTTTCCACCCAAAGAAGATGTTATCTTGCAGAATGAAGCCCCCACTGATTTTTATATTCTAGTCACCGGTGCTGTGGTAAGTATCCAGCTTATTTATGTGAATTCTAGGCTTGCGTTTTAAAATTTGACAAGATTTGATTGTAATAAAATATGAGATTTTCTTTCCCCTGAAACAATCTTACAGAATGTGTTTTCTGATGGCTTAATTATTTGACAGGACCTACTAGTTCTTAAAAATGGGGTTGAACAGGCAAGTTTATTTATTAATACATGATAAGATTAAGTGCTTGAATATATATTATGAAACTGAATCTGAATGTGGCTAACTGATTCCAGGTTGTTGGAGAGGCAAAAACTGGAGATCTCTGTGGTGAGATTGGTGTGCTCTGCTATAAGCCACAGCATTTCACAGTTCGAACAAAGCGATTAAGTCAGCTGCTGAGGCTGAACCGTACTACATTCTTGAATATTGTTCAGGCCAATGTTGGGGACGGAACCATAATCATGAATAATCTCCTTCAGGTCTGCTTAACACCATTACCACTCATTGCATGTTGACAATGAATAAATATTTTTCTTAGTTTTTCTTACAAGATTAAAATAATACATATGCTGAGCTTAGTAACATTGAGGCTATCCTTCTTGGACTGATAGAAAGTAATGAAATGAAATGTAGTAAAAGGAGATTAGTCGTCATTGTTTAAAATAAGATAGAATAAATTCCATTTTATCTAATCCGTCTCTTTTTCTTTTCCTTTAATTTGGGAGTATAGAATAGAATCACTCTATATATAGTAATAATAAAATTATACCTCTTACTATTTTGTTCACATCTCAAAACAGTGAACAAACTGTACTTCATTCTATTGCACAATATTCAAACAATGATATAGTTATTTTGTTCTATTTCATTTTATTTAATCCATAAGTATATATCTAAAACAGAGCCTAACATTGTTGACTTGTCACGTGTTGGTCCTGTGTTTATTTGGCTGGAACAGCCCAAGTGATCACCGAACAAAGTAGCGTGCATCTAAGTGATCTTACCATCTCCAGACCCACTATGGTGGGAATCTTGGGAACTGGACATGTTTTTTTATTTAAATCTTGATTGGATGAGTGTTTTTTTTTAAATGTTTTTATGTGATTATTTTTAAAAGTAAAGAAATATATTTCAACTTTAGGTGTCATATTTGACAAGTAATTTTTTACTGAATACCTTGTCCTTGTTATACAAAAAGTTCCTTGTCTTTGGACTGATTATGTTATGTGAACTGATTTTGGTTGGCAGCATTTGAAAGAGCTGAATGATCCAATAATGGAGGGAGTTTTGGTGGAGACTGAGAACATGTTAGCTCGTGGTAGGATGGACCTACCAGTAAGTCTATGCTTTGCAGCAGTAAGAGGGGATGATTTGCTGTTACATCAATTGCTAAAACGGGGCCTGGATCCAAATGAATCCGACAACAATGGAAGGACAGCCTTGGTGGGTGAATAATTATGCTCTTGATCTTTCTTTTGATTAGTATCTAATCCTTTTCTAATCTATGGTGCCAATTTATTGTTCTTGCAAAATCAGCATATAGCAGCATCCAAAGGAAAAGAGAACTGTGTTTTGCTTCTGTTAGATTATGGGGCAGATCCAAATACTAGAGGTAGATATTTCTTGCCTCTTAGCTTGTTCTTGAGTAAAAACCATTTCAATTAATTCTTCATGATGTTTATCCATGCATTTGTTGTTCTACTTCCTCAAACTCTTTTTATTATGATATTATATATAGTAAATTATAAGTTTAGAAACGAATATAAAATGATTAACCAATTTGAAAAACTGTGAAAGATGAAGACTTATAGGCATGACAAGTACTGCTAACTGCTAACACAGGATTTCAATGTTATTAGTAAGCAATTTGTGTTCTTGTCAATTAGTCTAAAGTCTGCCTGGTTAGGATGATAGTTGCACTGCTCAAGACTCAGTATGAATGGTTATTTATTTAAATAAGTAAACAGCGACTTATTGCCTTTCTTGTTTACCCGTGTAATAAGGTTATGTGGTCTTGTGTGTGGGATTTCTTTCCTTATAAAAGCTATAACTTAACCTTTCTATATTAGGAAGCCAACAGGGGTGTGTTATTATTCAATTAGCATTAAACCAACCATGCTGTACACCTAATGAGGAGGCAAGTGCCTAAACTTAAAAACCATTTGACTTTTCTACAGCCTAGTGGTTTTGGGTTTGCTGCCATATACTTCATGTAGTATTAAAGAACTAAATTATTGATCGACATGGATTATATTATACTTCATGTAATATTAATGAACTAAATGATTGATCCTTACATTGACTCTCCTCACTCTGTTTTGTTTATCTTCTCACTGGCCTATAATAGTGGCCCTTAGGGAGACAGGTTGAATTAAAGAGGAAAGTATATAATAAAAAAAGTCGTTGCAAAGTGATATAAGAAAAATATGTTATTCATTTCTTAATAACAGTGTAGAGTCTCCATTGTGCAAAGTCTCCTCCTTGCTATTACAAGTACAGGTCACTCACAGTCAGCAAGCGACTAGTTGTAAATTAACATGTTATAATAAGATAGGGTCATAAGGTTACATAATCCAGACTCATTCCTGCCTCTTTTGGCTTATAAAAGAATTACATAAAAATTTATTTATTTAGGGGGTGCACAGGTGTACATGGTTTTATTAATTTCATAACTAAATAGAGTTGACCTAACATTTCTCCTCTCATCATTACCGACCTTTATCCAAATTGCACAGCACATTCCTCACTGATGTTGACTTTGTAAAAACTACAATATCTGCATTTCTTATTCAGAAGCCCTTACCTCATGCATCGTGGAGTGCTTAAACTGTAATTTGCACCCTTTATATCTGATTAAATAATCCGTTGAACACGGTTTGCTACATGAACAAAGACAAGAATTTGTTTCAAACCATTACTTTCTTTACGTCAAATGAAAAAAGAAAAAAAAAATAGAAAAGAAGAGACCATAAGTTCATACTGTTAATACATGTGCAGATTCCGATGGAAATGTACCACTGTGGGAAGCTATAGTTGGTGGACATGAATCAGTGACCAAGCTGTTGGTGGAAAATGGCGCTACCTTGCAATGTGGTGATGTGGGTCAATTTGCATGCACTGCTGCTGAACAGAACAATCTCAACTTGCTCAAGGACATAGTACGTCATGGAGGAGATATCACACTATCAAACAGCAACGTTGGGACCACAGCTCTGCACGTTGCAGTCTCCGAAGACAATGTTGAGATTGTCAAATTCCTTTTAGATCACGGGGCAAACATTGACCAACCAGACAAGTATGGTTGGACCCCAAGAGATCTAGCAGATCAACAAGGACATCAAGATATTAAGGCCATTTTTGAGTCCACTGGTGAGCCTAAGGCTCAGTCTTTTGTTGCTATTCCTGAGAGGCAGCAGAGTAAGATCAGGTTCCTAGGCAGATTCACAAGTGAGCCAACAATGCCTTCACCCAATGATGGCTCATTTCATGGAACAGATGGCTCTTGGAGCCAAAGCCGTCCAAGGCGTAGGACCAATAACTACCACAACTCACTCTTTGGGATAATGACTGCAGCACACAAAGGGGAAAATGACCTGCTTTTCTCTGTTAACATGAATAACAATGCAAAGAATGGTATGAAGAGTAGAGTTCTCCCAACTAGAGTAACAGTTAGTTGCCCTGAAAAGGGTGAGGTTTCTGGGAAGCTTGTATTACTACCTGGAAGCTTTAAAGAGCTACTTGAGATTGGAGCTAAAAAATTTGGTGTCTTTCCTGCTAAGGTTGTGTGCAAGGATGGAGCTGAAATTGATGATATAGAGGTGATTAGAGATGGTGACCATCTTGTTTTTGTCAGTGCTGGTGGGGTACTAGAGTCCAATGGTCCACAACACACCAATGGTGTGCTTCCATAGTTGGCATATAATTTTTTTTTTATTATTTTTTCCTCCCGGTCTTATCTGCTTTCAATTGTAAATGTTCCACCGGTTACTTTTGTTGGGATGCAACATGAAAATATGTTCCCCTTCTCCTCTCGAGCCGCTTCTCCCTATTTTTTCATTTCTATTTTGTAGGTCTCCCTTAACAGTTTCTTTTTTGCCGCAAACTTTCTTCTTCTAGTTAGCAATTACCCTCAAGGAGGAAGAAAGCAATAGCCAATAGTGATGCAGGGAGAGCTCTCTGTCAAATAGAAATAAGAGAGTACCAAGTTTCAACATTAAGTTTGGAGTAAATCATCCTTTTAGTACTTTTTTTGTTTTAAATTTTGAATTGTCATCCAATGTGTTTCCTAAAGCGTCAGCGACGGATCCAAAAATTTTAATTTGTGGGGGCAATACTCATATATACACATATAAAAAAAAGTTATGGGGGGCAATGGACACATATATACATGTAATACTAAGAAGAAAATAAAAATTTTGTGGGGGCAATTGCCCCCAAAATTGCTAAGGTAGATTCGTCCCTGCGTGCATCATTCATTTGCAATCATTGATTTCTACGTTCAAATTTACTCAATCGTAAACCAAAGGACGCTAAATCTCTAAAAAAATAGGGCTTTGGTCAAATTTGTTGAAGAAAGATGAAAATTGCTCAAATTGATTCCTAGGTTTAAGAGTAGGTTAGTATTCATGAGGATGTTCACGAGGCACGTTAAATGCCATGTAGGATTAATGTATGGCAATATTTGACCAACCTATCTTTTAGAAAGGCTTAAATGTACTTTCGGACCCCTTAATATTTTTTCACGATTTTGGTCTCCTTATTTTGCTGATTTTGCGATTTTGGTCCCCATAGTATTTTTTCGTGATTTCCGTCCCCCAAATTTTCAATTATGCAAATTTGATCCTATGAATTATAGATAATAACCCCAAATTTTACTAATATTATTTTTCTATGATGATAATAATGGATGAAAACTCCTTCCGATTCGCTAAGAATGATAGATAAAAGCTCCTTACATTATTTCATACATATAATTTACTTCACTTTATTATACTGTCTTTGATTATAAACAGTGACGCGACAACATTAAAATGTCATGATTTCTTTGCTCTCATATCATCAATCGACAATGTATAAAGAAACTAAGGTGAAGATTCTTCTTATTTCAATTTAGGTTTTATTATCCTTATTTTCTTATGTTTATGCCTCTAACCATCCGAGTTTCCAAATTCAATAAAAAATGTATCACTTTATAAGACAATGTGTTACCTTTTTGGATGTTTATTATCCTCACAATACATCACAGGGCTATTCATTTAATTAGTTAAAATATTTTTTTGAAATGAATTAATTAAAATATTCAAACATTAATTTAAATAAGATATCAAAAATTCATATCACATATTAACCAACAGTTTTGTCGTAAAAATGAGCTAAATTAGCAAAATTTATTAATTATTGGATAGAAAATTAACGGTGAGATCAAAATTACATAATTGAAAAAAATTGGAGAATCAAAATAAAAAAAATACTAGGAGATCAAAATTACGAAATCCAAAAAATAGAATGATCAAATGTACATTTAAGGGTTTTAGAAATGAAGGTTTAGCTTACCAAAAAGAAAAACAAATGAAGGTTTAATCATTATCCAGTAGAGATCGAGAAACGATGGGTAATGGAGGTGAATTCCTTCAGTTTCAATAGCATAAAAAAGCATCAAACGGTAGCTTGAGTGAGTCTACAAGTTCAATGGTTAAAATAAAAGGAATAATAATTAATTCTCCTAGTGTGGGATGAAAGTAATTGTGCATACCTTCAAATAGGGCCGGCCAAGATATGTTGGATGACTCAAACAAACCTTTATATTAGGATTTTTTTTTTAAAAAGACATAAGTGAAAAAAAGTGTTTTAAAAGTTAAAAAATTCCTCGACAAAAAAAAAGTTAAAAAATTCGACCAGCAAAGATTGAACCTCCAATTTTAAGATGGAAAAACAATTTATAAATCGATGTGTTAGGTCTAATAATTATAATGTTTTTATATATTTTATATAAAATGATGTTATTAATAATTGGGGCTTAAAAAAAGAGTATAGGCCGCTTTATTCATTGGCCGGCCCTGCCTTCAAAACACACATAAATATAAGACTTTTTTTTATACATACTCATTGTCGAAGATAATTAAATGTAGTTAGATAGTTAGTCTTTGAATCTTAAGAATAAATTTAATTTAGTAGAAAATTTGTTTGCAGAATGATGAATATAACTGTTAGTATTTTGCTTGACTTGATGATGGCCGATGGGAGTGATGATTCTATGGTTGGTGGAAGTTGAAAAGAAATTCGGAAAACAATTCTTATTTCCAAGATTGGAAGTTCACAAAATGAAGGTAGGAGTTTAAGGTTATGTGTCACAACAATATGTGTTAGAATTTTATTTTTCATGATACAGTAGATTTTTTTTTTTGAAGTAGGTGGGGTGGTACCAATAGCACATAAAAAGTGATTACATATAATAGGGTTTTGGTTTTGTAATGTTTTTCTTATTAGATTAAGAACAAGAGATTTGGTGCCTCATTATTATTATACTCTATTTAATGATAAGAGGGAGATGGGATTTATGATTATTGCCCTACATTGATTTTATTTAATTACTGGTTTAAGTATAGACTCATTGTTATCTTGATTAACTTACCAATAAATGATAATACGGCATCAAACAGGCTTCCTTCGCAAAAATTAGAAGACAAGGACTCCATAAAATAAGAAGAGAAAATCACTAAGTGATTATAAGCTTCATCATCTTATGTTCAATTCACTAAGTCCCCAATTAGATATATGATAGCATCACCAACACCAATACATATGTAATCATCTCGGATGATGGTTCCACTTCTAGAAGACAACCAATCGAAGGAAGAAAAATGTGTCATTAACACAAAAGGAAGAGAATTTGATGAAAATTTACATTTAACTTGATGAGATTTGGTTCTTTTAAAACAAATAAGTATAGTTGTTAAAAATTAACTACAAAGATTATAACCAAAAACGCGTGCATGAATAATAAATTATATAATTAAAATCTCTACTATATATTTTCTAATAAACAGTTACGATTTTATATTTATTATCTAAAATGCACCCATCATTTCATCCAAGTTTGTGTATGTCATGTCACAACAATGTTACATATCAATGTCAATGGTAAGAGAACAACGGGTTAAAAGAGAAAGGAAAGTACATCAATAATTGTGTAAAATCATTATTAGTCAATAATATAACACTAGATAATGTAAGTTCTAGAATTAGCTACTTAAAAATGCAAGGCTACCTATACTATATTTGTACTCTCCGTTTGTTTTACTGTTCATTAGAATTGATTTTTTACAGTTCATTAGAATTGATTCTAGAAATCAATGATTAGGATAAGTGATACACATTTTACGAAACACATGTTAGACGGAAATGATTTGAAATCAATTTCATAAAACCATGATTGTTTAAACGCAAAACCAAACCAAACAGGCTAGTAATAAGTCTAACCCTTTCCGGACCCCGCCATAATGGTAGCTTTGCAACACCTTGCCCTCAAAATATAAGACTAGAAAATTTAAATTCAGGGTCTTATGCATTGGCCACCCGCCCTTATATCACAATAGGGATGAAAAGAATGAAGGTAAGTGCATGGACAAATAACTGCTTATATTTTCCTCATTTTTTTTTCACAATAGTCAGATTTGCGGTATACAGAATCTGGTAAGGATCCAGATAAAAACAGTGATATAAAGCATTTCCAAGCCCTAGCAAACAAGGTTGCTAAGCATAAGAGATCGCAACAGTCAAATAAAGCAACAACTCCATACATAAATCATTCAAAAGCACATTTTTACAGACACATGCTCCATGAATCACAAAAGCTTAAGCATTTTCAAGCGGCTTTCATGTTCTGGGTCTAATTTTGGTGGGAAATAACAGCCACCAAGATCCTCTACTATGTATTCCTGTAAATATTATAACAAATATACATCAATGTGAGTCAGATACAAATATAGTGTCAAATGATAGAGGAAATATTAAAATCATTTGAGATGATAAATTTTATTTATTAGAATTTACAAGATATAACAACATGGACATTCAATATAGCAATAGAATAAATACCTTCGTAAGCTCCCTCTTGGTGAGGATATGGTAGTGCCTCTGCCAAATTCTTTGAATGGCCATGGTGGCTGCAAGAAAACCATAAGCTATACCAAGAATTGCAAAAATGACAACGAAAACAACCACAAGGGCAAAGCACGCCTCCATTGATGCAGGAAAGCAATCCAAGATGCCCCATCCATAACAACAGTTCTGACAACCAGCCATTCTGGGGTCATTGGAATTGAGGGAAGAGCAATGCAGTATGAGACCAAAAAATCCAATCAGTACAAAGAAGGCCAGCACTCCTGGTATATGGATTAAACCATCAGAGGGAGAGATAAAAGCTAGAGCATTCAAACAATTACTACCAATAAGGATTAATTAACTTAGAATCAGAATAGATCCAATGAATGATAATTGATTAGATAATCGACAGCTTTGATATATTACAAGGTTGACTGTTTAAGAACCACGGAAATGGGGTAAGAAAGCTCAGAAGAATAAGTAACACTCACATTAAAAATAACTTTCCACCATAATGTGATTCTTTTCTTTTCCCTCCCCCAAAGCACTAAAACTTAGATGCATTTATATTTTGTCATATTAATGATTCTTTCATGTTACTGATTTCTTTTTGGTTAAGTCAAATTGAACATAGGTGTCTTATCTGGTTGTCTTTTTCTCCAACATGACTACAATGTAACACAAAGGATCCAGATGGACAATAATCTCTTTGCAATATTTTGGGGCTAACACTAAGGACAAGATAAATATCAGAGCAGATTACAAATATCCCATATGGTATGGAGAAATACCGTTCCCTAATTTCAGAAAACTTCATGACAGAAAAAAGGACAAATGCAGAGGAATTTCAGCCATTGGTTAAAAGCAAACAATTCCAGTAGCCATAACAGCTTACCAATACAATAATAAAATGGTATAGGATGCTTTGAAAGTATCCTATCCCAACCATCATCAAATGAGTTCCTGAAGGTCCCATCTTTGTCCATGATGTACGCAAAGCCACCAATAGCAGCAATTACCTGGCAAAATAGATACTTCTAAATAAGATAACTTTTGTGCAGCTTAGATAAACACGTAAATAAACGTTACACAATCTGACAATATATTCTAAATGAATAGACAGATCCATCCCAGTATCAGATTTTTGTCAACATTTTTTTAAAGTAAAAACAAAAATAAAAAGCTCTAATGAAAATAAATTCTTTAAGAGGCCTAAAATTACCAAAACTGTGTCTAGCAAGGAAAAGACTGCAAAAAATATAATAGTGAGTATGTGACAATGATAACCGGTCCCCTTATTAGCTATGCATTTCAACATTTCATCACACAGGAAAAATTCCTAATAATTTGAAACCTAACAACTGAAATTCTCTTATCTTATGTCAATTGGTGTCTCCTTAGTCCTTACCACTGATACTAGCATTCCTAGGCCCATGAAAGATGAACATCTTGTTTTTCAATATCTATGGATAGTTATGTTGCCCAAATCATGATATGAAAGTTCAATTTAGCAATCCCACGAGCTAAGCTCCATCTTCTTTCTGAAAGAAGAGCTTTTGATCTCTTATGACAAATAACATTTGTTATCATTGTGAAATGTTATTTGTCATAAGAGATCAAGAGCTCTTCTTTCAGAAAGAAGATGGAGCTTAGCTCGTGGGATTGCTAAATTGAACTTTCATATCATTATTTGGGCAACATAGTATCCATAGATATTGAAAAACAAGATGTACATCCAGAAAAATAAAAGGAATGAAAACATAATCATTAAATACGAAAGGTTAAGGTAGAAAGTTAAGAGTACTCACAGTTTGTACAGCCAGAAAAACAAGGAAAACATCCCTTGCCACAAAAAGTCTGAACTTTATTTTACGCCAAGAGTTATCCTCAAACATTTCAACTCTAAGATGAAATTGTGCTTTGCAAGTGGTGCAGTGTGAGAAGGCAAATCCTTCCTATGAAGAACACGATAAAAAGTTCACCAAATATCATTTGATCTGAACAAGTTAAGAGTAGTAGTTAAAATTACACATTAAGACCAGTATCAAAATATATACCTTTACTGAGCGCCAGTGATCAAGACATGAACGGTGGACAAACTGTTGGGTCCCTTTGCACATGCATGGAGATATCAATTCATCCTCTACAAAATCAAACAAAAATTAGGTTTAGAGAAACTAATACTACTAGCACCACCCAAATAATAACAGTAAACACCTACATTGTTGTTTGCTAACATTGTGTAGCATTTATCTGATGAATTAATTGAACAAGTTCACTGCCATGTTAAAGAATATGCTCTAGACTCAATGAGAAAAGGTAAAAAAAAAAGAAAAAAAAAACTTGATCGTCATTTTATCTTTTACCATTTGTTTGCTTAATGCAGAAGATAATTGGTACTCTTCTAATCACATTGGAAAACTTTTTAAATTATTAAATGACAATAGCTTCCTGCTTTCCTTTAGCCTAGTTTGTGTCATTAACACCAAGAGGTTCCTTTCATTAACCAAAAAGAATTAAAATGAAAGCATTTTCAAGCATGAGACAATCAAACACGCCCTTAAAATACTACAAGAGATAAGTTTTCCAATTTATCTTCCATTGTTAGCAGAGGTGAGTAGGACAAGCAGTTCCAATATGCAAACTTTTAATTCAGAAGTCAAGCAAAACAAAATGGAAAAGTTGAAGTTACATGAAATTGGTTTTCTGTTGTACAGAACAATCAAAGCCATATAACAAGTTAAGAAGGAACAAAAACCACAACAGGAACCAATTTCAGGCACAACAACCTACAAGCGCGATACATAAAGGGAAAAATTAGGACAAAGACTACAGTATTTGGTCGAAATGTCACCAATGATCCACTGGTTCATTTCTTAAGGATGCATATTAAACTCACCAAAGCATATGGTTCATCTTAAACTCCACAAACTCCACCTAATTTGATTATTCAAGGAAATAAAATTGCATACGGAGTGAAGAACACTCTGTACAATGAAATACACATAATTCACAAGTTAACAATTACAACGAATTCCAACCCGAAAAGGGAAAAATTGGCATAAATTTGAAAACTTAGGCACGAATTTTCACCTGGGTCGGAATCGCTTTCTAGGCAAATTCGACAACAAGGGAGTGAGCCAGCCTCAACGTCATCCTCATCCTTAATCTCACTAGAGCTTGATCCAGGGGACTCATCTGCCTCCTGATTGTCGAGTAAAGGGTCGGAATCACTAGGGTTTTGCAGAACCGATGGAGGTTGAAGCTGCACTTCCCCTTTCATTGATGAACGAATAATGGGCACTGTTCGATCGAGAAAGCTTTAAAATTGAAAACCCTAACACAATCTCACTGAAACCAACAACACGGGCATCATGAGATTCCAGCTTTTAATTCAAACGGAACGGAATACCGAAAATTGAAAGGGTCAATGGAATTAATTTGGAATAAGGTACCTGAAATTACAGAGAAAAAAATTCAGAGGGGTCAGTGGGTGAATCAGAAACACTTGATTCCTCAAGAATATCGAGGATAATAACAATGCTGGGTGAATGGAATGCTATCCTCTGTGAAAGGTTCCAAAGTACTGTTTTGGATATTTTGTGCTTAATTCTTTAATCTTACAATACAATACAAGGTGAATGCCTCAATGGATACATGATGGTAAGCACAGACCAACCTACTCCTTGACGTTTGACTTATATCATGCTTTTTTATAAAAAAAAAAAAAAGAAGTTACATGTTTTATCTTAATTAAAAACAGAAAAAAAAGGACTTACTTTGGACACTAAATTGAATTAGATACATTTCGTTCTTTTTTTTAATCTTGAGATATTTTCAAATTTAAACTGAATAATCTTCTTTAAAGAAAAAAGTAAAATATTTCAACATTTAATAAAAAATCAAGTATTAGATTTTAATATATTTGTAATTTGTTATATATGTTGATATAATATAATGTTAATATTTTTTTTCCTTTATCAAGTGAGATATTTTACTTTTCTTCCCCTTTTAAGATTGGCTTGAGAAATTAAATTTGGTATGTTTGTGCTCATTTTATGTATGGATATTAGCTTAATCAATTATTTCTCTTAAATTATTTAATCATATCTTAATATAACTTATTTCTTTCTATTACACTTATCAAGTGACTTGTTTTTTCTTCCTTAGCATTTCAAATGTTTTGTTGTATTACAAATATACATTCTATATAACATGTTTATGTTAGTATAAAAAATTATATATGGTATTAGACATGCCTTATGCCTAATAACTTCCCCTGATCCTCTGGCTTCTCAATCTTTCACCTTTTTCATTGTGGTTTCTCCTTCCACCTCCACTTCTCAAGAACGTCTGGATTTTAACACATCAACCATACTTCATAATAAGTTTAATTCAACCAATTATCATACCTAGTATAAATAGGTTCAATCCTTGCTTGGTGCAAGGGATCTTGAAGGTCATGCGACCAAATCCACACCATATCTGGCATCTACTCTCAAAGACGGAGATCCCAATCCAACCTACTCTTTCTAGATATGTCAAGATAAGCTTCTTTACATTACCTTACTTGCTTTTGTAATGTTGAAGCACGACCAATCATTTCATCTGCGGACACATCATATGATGCTCGACTTACTCTTTAACATGTATTTTCAAATCATTCTCACTCCCATGTGAAATCTCTCAAGGAGAATGTTAGCCCTATAACAAAAAGTTCCTATATATTTGTTGTTGCATTCCTCAATGATATACACCTTATCATTCATGAACTCAATGGCTTAGGCTCCTCATTTCACGAGTTCTCTGCCTCTATCAAGACATGTGAAACTCTCACTCCCTTTGATGAATCGTATGATAAGTTATTGGGCTTTGAAATATTTCTTCATCACAAGGAAAATTAGCCAAAATGTTGTGATTGCTCATTATGTTAATCGTCATCCCATATAACAACATCATAGACACACTGCTCCATCTTTTGTAGTGGATTTGTCTTGTCCAACCTCAAAGCACACCAATTGTTCTCGATCCAATATTGTTTGTCAACTTTGTGGCAAACGTGGATGTGGTGCCAAAACCTGCTATAAATTATTAAATCTCATTAAAGATCACTTCCACTATATGCTTATATAGTGTACACCGACATTACTTCTTTTGATTGGTTGTTTGACTCGGGAGTCTCTCATCAAATTACCAATTACATTAACAACCTCTCTATCAAACCTGGGTATAATGGTGCAAATATGTTGCTGATGGTATAGCCCTCCCCATTTCTCATTCGAGATCAATTATTATTATTCTTGTTGCCTCGTATAATTTACTTCTCTTTAATGTTCTTTGTGTACCAGTTGGTGTCACTTATAATTTAATTTATGTTTCTCAATTATGCCAGTCTAACAGGTTTTCAATTGAATTCATTCCTCGACATGGAAGCTTTCTGTGTTTAGTCTTCCTCACCAACCAACTATAGGATAACCACCTTGGTCACCCAACATCTCGAGCTTTACTTCATGCACTCAACTCCATTAACATCTCATTCAATGGTTTACCATCATTTTTATCTACTTCTCATCTTTCAGAAGTTGTATATTCAGATGTATGAGGGGCTACTCTTTTAATTTTGTTAATGATTTTCACTAATAAGTTGTCTTCGGCGATCATTTTCAAAAGTATATTTGGCTGTATACTATGAAATTTAAATCTAATATTTCTATAATTTTTCTTATATTCAAAAACCTCATGGAAACTCATTTTAATTGTAAAATAATAACTTTTTACATTGATAAAAGTGGTGAATAACAGTTTTGTATGGGTATTTTGGTATCCGAATCAAAATTGTCATAATTGAACCAATTTTATTTATCATAATTGAACTGATTTTATTTCACATAATTGAGTGATTCTTTCATGTGTAGGGACCATATTTTTTATATTATTTTATTTCTATTTCTAAAAATAGGAAAATAAAAATATTTTGTGTGATTGTTTTATTATTAACTATTGTGAAAACAGCAAATGAAAATAGGCTAAAGATGTTTTCGTTTTCAATTTTCAATCTAAAAATGTCTTTTACAATAAATGAAACACAACAAACTAATTTTAAAAAAAACTGAAAATAGAAAAGTGTTTAAACAAACAAATTTGTTTATAATTTCTAAAAACTTTTTTCTATTTTAAAAAAGAGAAAACTATGTATTTTTATAACTTTTAAAAATAAAAAATTGAAAAACTCATTTGACATACAGTCTTTTTAAACTTTAAAAATTGTGACTATCTTTTTTGTTTTCAAAATCTAAAAAAATCTAAAACAATTTTGGGATGTTTTAGAATTTTTTTTTTAGTTTTTATTTTTTGTGGTGGTAATACTTTAAATAATTGATTTCATTTGTAAAAATTATTTTATAAAAAAATGTTGGAAAATTTAAAAAACAAAATAGAATCAAGCACATCTTAAATTAAAAAACTTCTTTGAGAAATAATTTTTAAAACAATTTTTTAAAGTTAGCTGTTTTTTTTAGTTTTAAAAATTAAAATTCTAAAATGACTCATAGATGTTTTTAATTGTTTTTTTTTTAATTTTTCTATTTTATGATGAGAATGATATAAATAAATCTTTTCATTTGTGAAAAGCGACTCTTAAGAATAATTTTACAAACATAAAAAATAAAATAGAATAAACACATTTCTACCATATTCTCTCTCTTCAAAATCTTCCAAATTCTCAACATCTTTCCTTCCAAATTTTCTCTCGTCAACATCTTTCAAACCAAACATATATTGATACCAAAGCTGTCCAATAATGTTTCGTAATAAAAAAAAATTCTTTCAGCTTACTTTTAAGTCAAGTGCAGTTGCATTGCATATATGTTAATTACTTCTAAGCTAAATAAAACGTCAATCCATCTTCATGCATCGTGCGTGCATAAATCAATATTTGAAAAAATATTTTAACAATTGAGTACTAATTATTTGAAATTATCAATGTTAAAGTTGTTTTCATTTCACAAAAAAGTTATCAATGTTTGCATCGACTATCTTTAGACTATTTCCAATGGGAGTTGGTTAGAAAAATTGCTTAATTTAAGAACTATTATTTTAATGTGGATCCCACAAGTTGAGTTGCTTAAACTCATTTTTAAGCAACTCAACTTGTGAGATCCACATTAAAATAATAGTTTTTAAGTTAAGCAACTCATATCAAGCAACTTCCATTGGAGATGGTCTATGGTATCTCTCCAGTTGATATCTCTGTTTGGAGAGTTCGTTTTTTCTTTTTTGTTTTAAATCCTTGTGTCTTAAAAAATCCTAATATTCGTTTGAAATTAAGACAATCCTAATGTTCGGTTTTAATAGCAGAAGATACTAAAGAGAGTTTAATACTGAATGATTTTCATTGATTTCAAAAGATGATACATGCTGAATATATATATACAAAGAATGAAATTAACCTCCTAATATTAAGAGATAAACTACTTCCTAATATTAAGGGATAACAAAAGATGAATATGAATTTGAATTTGAATACATGATAACAATAGTAATTAATAACTAAAATGCGACAAGAGATAATGTTTATATGATACGCCCCCGCAAGATCATGTCACCATCAGAGACATGCATCTTGGCTCTAAATCGGCTAAATTTGGCAGTGGGCAGCGACTTGGTCAACACATCTGCAGGTTGATCTCTAGTGGAAATATGCGACACAATTAATTTCCCTTGTTGCACCAACTCACGAACAAAGTGAAAGTCAATAGCTAGGTGCTTCATTCTAGAGTGAAATATTGGATTTGCACATAAATAAGCCATACCAATATTGTCACAATGAATTTTTGGAGGCAAAGATAAAGGATGATGGAGCTCGTGAAGAAGATTAGATAACCAAACCACCTTTGTTGTTGTATTAGTGACACTTCTGTATTCAACCTTCGTGGAGGATCGAGCAACGCTTCTTTGTCTCTTAGAAGACCACAACACTGGATTGCCCCCAAGAAAGATAATGTGTGCTAAGTGTCAGCGTTTCCTGCCCAATCAGCATCACTAAATGCCTCCAATATGGGTTGGGCAGGCTTATGAAGTTGAAGACCAAAGTTCAATGTTCCCTTTAAGTAGTGCAAGACTCTCTTGAGTTGCTGCATATGAGTCTCGATGGGTTTGTGCATAAACTGAGAAAGTTTATTGATTGCAAAGGAAAGGTTAGGTCTAATGTGAGTAACATATTGGAGAGCCCCAATAATACTCCGTAACGTAGAGGCATCAACAGTTGTCGAACCATCATGCAACTTGAGAGAAGTGATAGAACATAATGGAGTGGAGCATGATTTCACCCTCGTCATGTTGTGTTTGTCCAATAACTCACAAATATATCTATGCTGCGAGAGAAAAAGTCCAGAAGGAGTAGGAATAATTTCAATTCCCTGAAAATAGTGAGGAGTGCCGAGATTTTTTAAAGAGAACTTCATGGACAGATCTTGGATGAACTGGTTGATAAAGGCAGAAGAGTTCCCTGTGACCAATATACCATCAACATAAACGAGGAATAGAACCAAAATGGAATTATGTGAGTAAATAAATAAAGAAGCATCACTTTGGCCTATACGAAAAACCATAGAACAGAACATAGTTCTTTAGTGCTTGATGTCATGCTTGGGGTGCCTGCCTAAGCCCATAAATAGCTTTCTTGGGTTTGCATACATAGTTAGGATGTTGGGAATCAACAAAACCACATGGTTGATGCATGTAAACCGTCCTAATAAGTTCTCCTTGAAGAAATGCATTATTGACATCAAGTTGGTGCATTTGCCAGGAGTGAGCTAGAGATAATGTGAGCACTACCTTGATGGTTTGCGGTTTGACGATGTGAGAAAAAGTCTCATGGAAGTCAATACCTTATCGTTGAGTGAATCCTTTAGCTACAAGTTGGGCTTTGTAGCGAGAGATCGAGCCATCTGGGTTTCTCTTAATTCTGAAAAATCCACTTGCAATGAACAACATTTTGATTTTTTGGAGGTGGAACCGAAATCCATGTGCCATTGTGAAGGAGGGCATCAAATTCCTCAGACATAGGCTTGCGCCAATGTGAGTATTTCAAGGCTTCAGTCACACTGGAAGGCTCAAGATTTTCCTTCAAAGGGTGCTTAGTGGCAGAAAAATTTTTCTTGGGTTTGAAAATATTATTCTGTGGCCTGATGACCATGGAATGAGTTCTTGAAGGGAGAGGTGGAGGTGGAGGTGGAGATGCAGAGATAGAGGAAAAGGTAAGGGGAGGAGAATTACTTGAAGAAACTTGAGGCGCAGAAGTGGGTCCTGAATACAACGAGCTGGTGGTATTGGAAGTATGTTGACTTTTTGGTTGCAGGTTGTTGGTTGGATGATTGAATTGGAATGTGAATGTGAGTTGGTTTGGATAGGAAAGGTGAGGGAGTAATGTGGTGGAGCAATTTGGCAAGGCTCTAGTGGGGTTGGAGGTGCTGGTAGGTGAAGTTGAGAATAAGGAAATTTTTATTCATAGAAGGTGACATGTCTGGACACATAGGTTCTTTTGGAGGATGGGTCATAACGGAAATAAGCATACTCTAAACCAAAGTAACCGAGAAAGACACGTGGTTGGGATATTGGTTGGAGCTTATGGGAGGCATATGGTTTCAACCAGGGAAAACATAGACAACCAAAAGAGTGCAAATGGTTGAAGTTTGGTGTTTGTTTAAACAAAATTTCAAAGGTTGATTGTATATTTAGGAGAGGTGTAGGAAGGCGGTTAATTAAGTGGGCTGCTATATTGAAGGTCGAGGTCCAGAATTGAGGGGGTAAGTTGGCATGGTGCAGTAAGGTCCTACCAGTTTCGACAATATGCCTATGTCGTCTCTCAGTTGTGCCATTAGGCTGTGGGGTATGTGGAGAGGTGGTGTAATGAGTTATACCATTTGAGCTTAGGAATGATTTTAGTTTTATGAACTCACCACCGTTATCTGAATAAAGGGCAGTAATTGGTAATTTGAAAAAATTTCAACAAGACTTTTGAATTGAATAAAAATTGAATAAACATCTGATTTATTTTTCAAAGGGTACAACCAAACATACTTGGTGTAATGGTCAACAAAAATAACATAATATAAAAAACCATCAACTGACTTTATTGGTGCTGGTCCCCACACATCATAGAAGACCAACTGAAGTGGTCGAGAGCTCTTCATGTGTCTATTTGAAAATGGCAGCTTATGACTTTTGGCACATTTACAGGAGAGACAGACTTCAAAGTCATTGGACTGGAGTGGAATTTGGTGGCTGGTTCTGAGATGATGCATGATTTTGGAAGATGGATGACCCAAAATGTGATGCCAAGAGCTAATGAATGAGACTCGGGTAGGGTATGCTTGTGAGAGATGTTAGGAACACATAAAATATCAAATAAATGGAGAGGCTAAGAAGGGGTTAGAATTTGGGTGTTACCAGTGTGACTGATAGGCAAGCCTAAGCCATCACCTACAAGTAATTGATCAGAACCATTATAGGGAGAAGTGACTGATAAATTGTGCAGATTGTTAGTCACATGATGAGTAGCACCGGAGTCCATGATCCACTGACTAGGTTGATTTGTTGCAAATATGCTGAGACAGATTGATCTCCTTTAGTAAGATGAGATAATTTGTCTTTTAGAGATAGGATCTTGCTGCGGGATTTGTTGGCATACATGGTGGAGAGAATATCCCACGCATCTTTAGAGGTCTGAACAACACCTAGCACAATGGTGAGTGTGGGATCAATAAAACTGATTAGGGCATGACCAATCAACCGATCTTGACGAATCCAGTGATTATAGGCAAGATTGATATTGGATGCATCAATATGAAGAAATTTGGTAGAACAAGGAAAAGTACCATCAACATAGCCTTTGAGGCCATGACCAATTAGTAATGCATTGAATTGAACTCGCCAGGCAGTATAACTGGAGGATTCTGACAGTTTGATTGTGATTTGAGAGCCAACATTAAGAGCAATAATAGTGGGAGGACCATTTGGATCAGGTTGAGGATTGTTGGCAATAATAGGGGTGGATGGGGTGACATGAGGAGATGAGGGTGTTGAGTTGTTGTCATCATTGAGAGGACTCATGGTGGCTGTACTGAAAAAAATTGTGAAGCTATATGGCTCTAGATACCATAACGAGAGTTTAATAGTGAATGATTTTCATTGATTTCAGAAGATGATTCATGCTGAATATATACACATAGAATGAAACTGACTTCCTAACATTAAGGGATAAACTACTTCCTAATATTAAGGGATAACAAAAGATGAATATGAATTTGAATTTAATACATTTGAATAGATGATAACAATAGTAACTAGTAACTAAAATACAACAAGAGATAATGTTTATCTGATAGATACACGTCAAAGATATATTAGACTTCAACAAAAAAATATAATTAAGTTGGAGAATTGCAGGTAGGTTTTAAAAAAATTATACCGGGTGAAAATAGATAGGATTTAATTAGTATACATTGTCAGTGTAAAGAAGTTTTACACAGACATCCACCAGTGTGCCGCCACATCATTTAATGAATATGACACCTCATATGTTATTAAATTCAATAAATGATGTGACAACACGTCATTGAATGTCTGTGTAAAACTTCTTTACGCTGACAGTGTATATATATTAAACTCATATAGATACATAGTAAAGACAGTAAGGGGGTGGAGGATTAAAATCCTCTGTCACTTCTCTCTGTCCCCAACATGTCCCACCCATTATAAGCAATATACACGTCATTTAAAAAATCCACATCATTTTTCTATTAAGTTTAACGATGTTTCCTTCCGTTTATTTCAGTATTAATCTTTCTCGAACAAGGCAAGACACTCTCCCTCTACACTTGTGATGCCCCTTGAGCAGGGAATGAAGTCCATCCACGGAAGACTGAGAGGAATTATGTCAAACCATTATTGCGTTCGATTTTTTTATATCCCCTACAATATTATTAATTTTCATCATCAATCATGTTTTATTACCATTATTTTATATCCCTTTAAAAAAAATCTTGGAATGGAACTATCTATACACAAAGTTCACATTATAGACCCTTTTGGAAAAAAAAAAAATTGAAGCACTTTAGCTTGTGAATAATTAAGGGTGAATCTATACACAAAGTTCACAACAAGTGTTCATGAAAGTCTAAAGCTTATCTAATAAGTTCCTATATATAAACATGGGCGCACCAAGTGTTTGGCGAAATTGGTGACTTACAGTGGACACATTCCTAATAATTTAAAAAGCAAGGATATTCGGTCTTAAACTCATATTGTGTCTTAAAAATATTTTCATGGTTTTGTGTGTAATGATATTTAATTTTTAGTATGCATATTGGTGTAGGGATCCTCTACAGTGGTGTTGCCTCTCTAGTAAACATTAGCTACCAAATAGCTACGGATTTTAATTGTCTATTTATTCCGTAGTTAATGTTTGCTAGAGAGACTGGAGATGCATGGGACGATTCGGATCCATGTATATTGAGCTTTGTTAAATAGAATCGATGCCAATTTCTTAAATAAAATTATTCAAAAAGGTATAGTTACCATTCCCTTTTGTTTTTGCTCTCGTATAGTATATTTTGGTTGACTATTTTGTTGGTTTTTAAAGGTTATATTTTCTTGCAAGGATGGACAGACCCATGGACGACTCATTGTGAGTTTCTTGCCTTTCCTTTTTTTTTAAAAAAAATCTTTTATAGTTTATAGGATGATGAAAAGGTGGATTCAAACTTAAATACCATTCATATCAAATACTTGGTCACTTGATATTCAATAATTTCAAGTCTAACAGAGAAAAATAGTCATAGGAAATTCCTCATCATATCACCAAAAATCTGGAGCTTCACTATGTAAGCACTTCCATTGGAATATATACACACTTCTCTGACTTGTTCTGTTAAATTTTGTACAGGTGATCTTAGTTAATCAAAGATATAATATAGAAATCATTTATAAATGGTTTTATTTCTATCAAGCCTTCTTAATAAGACACCAAAATGGTTTTATATTATATCTTTTACAATCTTTTTTTTTTGTAGATGAGGCGGGAGCTCCAGGGCCTCAAAACCTTTTACACGGATCCTTATAATTTCAGCCTAGATGTTAAAGTTGTTATATACCCGGTTTTCAAAACCAATTAAATTTGGTTAAACCAAGTATTGATGATATTCTGATTACTTAGCAGGTTTTCAAAACAATTTGGGATGAAATGAAGCAGGAGTTCCATGGTAGATTATTAGGAGATTATAACAACTTCAAGAGGAACTGGTCCAAACAGAATTAAGTGCAAACATGTCCTTCCATTTTATTCGTTGATAGCAAGATTGTTTCTGATTGGTATGTGTTGGTCTGTTTTTAGGTATCTATAGACTTTCTGTAACAATTTGCTCAGGTTGCTCAAACCTAAGTTATTTTAGGTACTAACATTGGAGAGATATACAAAAGGTACCTCTTCTACTTTGGCTGAATAGAGATCAAATTATTAGATAAAATTAATTTTCCAATATTTTTCATATGAAAAGGGATCATTTGAAGGATGGTTTAAAAATGACCAAATGCTCGATCTTAGGAGTGTGGCAAATTTGTCTCCATAGTTGGTGTTGTCACTTTTCCAAGTTGATGCATAAATTATGCATATCTAAAGACCAAAGAAGGACTTAAGGAATTTCTCAAGAGGCGATGCTCAAGATGGGAAGATTGCTCTAAGGTGGAATGAGCGAACTTGACCTTTTTAAGTCAAACCAAAGAGGATATGCTATATAATATTTTTTTTGTTATGATTTTGTAAAGAGAGCTATCAGCTAGTAAATACAATCTTTGCTTCTCATCTGTAAAAGTGAGTTATATATGTATTAAAAGTCCTTTGTAAACTTGAGTAACTTTTGTTGATGTATTTATAACTTTCATTAATGACTTCAAGATTGAAAAAATATTACCATATTATTATTTTTATTGGTTTTCAATTGAAGATAACAAATCTGGCGCTACTATACTAAAATCACTCTAACACTATAAAAATAAGTCATGTTTTTGTTGTACAATTGCAGCAAGATTAACTACAATAAGTACTAAAATCACTCTAACACAAGTAAAAAAAAAAAGAAATGAAGTTTGTGTCCTTACTAGTCCTCACACTAAAACCCACTCTATAAGCATAAGAAATGTGAAAAGTGGTTGCATTTTCCGTGTCAAGTTCCATCCCAACTTTTGGTATAAATTCATTTAGGAGTAGTATCATGTATCTCATCAATATTTTTTTCACTAAGTTCATTACCACTGTAACTTTCAAATGTATGGTGCTCTTTTTTTGTCATATAATTTATAGCTTCAAAATATTGTATTTTGACTGCTTATTTTATCATCACTATTCTTGAATTTCCAGACTTAACACCTACATCAGAAGAAGTGGCAATGGCCGAGAAAAGTGGAAGAAGGAAAAAGAGAAGGTGAAATATTTTTTTCATCAAATTTATATTTTCATAGACTTCTAACATCTATGAGTTTATAGTCAGTTCAATAAACTAAGACTTTTATTAAATTATTGAGCTTGCTTTCCATAACATTCACGAATCTGATATATATGTTTTCAAATATATGATTCACAGTGCAAAAAAACTAGTTCCCATTTGACCTTTAATTTATTCCATAATATTGCTTAAAATATCTCATAGGATTTGGAAAAAATGAAATGATGCCAAACTTAAAATTGACAGCACGCGAAAAGCACCAGAAACACATGTTTCAATCCAGACAATTTTTAAACACCTTGGATATACACTTTCTATTGTTTGTGTGCTTGTCTTTCAAGGCTTCAGGTGATCATTCAAATGCATTGAGTTCTTTCACAAAATAAGCTTAATTTTTATTTATAGGTGATTGAGTAAAGGGAATTCGAAGCATGGTCAATATGTTAAGGCCATTTCGATTTTTTTATTTTTGCTCGGTTATGAGCTAGTTTAGACAATGGTTTGTAAACCTTAAATTTCATGGAGTTTTATGGTTTTCTTTTGCTGCAAACTTGATTGTTATTTATAGGGTACTTTTAAGAGAATGCATAGAGTGTAACCTTCTCAGGAGTCCCTACAAATAAAGTGGCACACCAATAGAAAGTAAATAAACATGAAAATCACACTTAAGGACAAACACTAGAACAATATTATGAAGTCTATTTTATAAATATTCATGTTACAGCCAACACACCATCATATTGACCAATGCGAACGCACGAGTACCTTACCAATATTTTTATTAAAGGTAGAATTGTACGGTTCTTGATCTACACTTAGCTTTTGTTTATTTTAATAAAAATAGGGAACATATATACACACGAGAGAGACATGCAATAATGATTTATCCACCATTGTTTGATACAGATAATTTAGTGGAGAGAGTGAGTTTTTTTATGGTGGTACCCACAGTCAAGATTTCTCTTTAAATTGAGAAGAGATTGAGGGGAGAGCTATATTAAAGAAGTGAAATACTAAAATACCCAAATTGTTAACTTTACTTTTTCAAAAAAAAAAAGTTTGCTTAAGCTTAGGGCATTTGGATCTTTCAAAAATTAATACACCTTTCTCTTATGAAAGGGTCCTCTCTTGCGTTGCAGTCTTTGCAGCCACTTTAGGAATAGCTAGTAAATAGGTATAGACATGAACTATATAATTATTCCATAGCTATTTCCTAGCTATTCAGCAGCTATTTATAGGCAGCTGCACAACTACAAAGGATCTGGATTCCTTTCCCTTCCTTTTTTTCTTCGAGATCAAATTACACAATCAAATAATTATTCAAATTAATTTCTCTTTTATCTTTTTCAAACCAAAAACCACAATTTCTATCAAGTTCACACAATTTTCTCTCTTTTTTTATTTTTCTCTTTTCTATTATTCTAAAGATCGATTCAACATTGCCTAGAAAATCAAAACATGGGATTTGCCGAATATTAGGTTGGTGTCTAGCTGCTTTGCATTACTTGAAATATTTCTGTTAAATATGATGTAATTCAATTTGTCTACATGAATTAGAGTCATTTGTCACACTGCCTTAATATGATAGGAAGTTTTTGAATAACTATAACCTCATTACATTTTTTTTTTTAAAAAAAATTAGAATCCTTTAATTAGAGATGTATTATTCAAATAACACATTCAAGTAAATCAATAGGGTGTGTTCAAATGGTATATGTTTGTTTCTCTTTAAGCAAGGTCTCGGGTCCGAGTCTTGTGGATGACGGCAAAAATTTCCGTTAAGAGAGCTAGCATCACCATGATGTAGATGTTCCGGTTTGAACAAGATTATTTCCACGTATCGGTGGTTAAAAAAAATAACACATTCAAGTAAGACATTTATACAACATCTCATCTCATTTACTCCTTTTTTTTTGCCAAGCTCTCATCTGATTTACTAATCACTTTTTTTTTCTGTTTTATCTCTATTCATCATATCAACTATTACAATTATAATTGCACCGCCACAAAACACTGGCCATCATGTTTACAGTATCAAATCAAATACGACGAAAGAAAAGAAGCATTCAAGGCCAGAAAGTGAGAAGGAAATTTCCCACGTACCTTACTCTCTTTGATTCAGTCATAAACGGCCAAAATATTACAGGCTGTCTGATAATATTCCAAAATAAAATAAAACAAAACCAGCGAATTTACACTTACACATATGATATGCTTTTGTCGAAAGAATAATATAATACTTAAATTCCGTACTCCAATCCAAACACGTAAACAAATTGTTCGCGGATCAAATTGAAGACACCTTCCGGATAAATATTCTTCTCCTTTAATTGACAAATTAATAATTTTTTTTTTCTTTTTTATAGATAATTTCCTGAGTCTAGAGAGCTGAACATACACCAATTCAACAATGGACCAGATAACTAACTAATTAAGTTGCGTGCAATCATACCCTGCATACAAATTAAAGATATGAATTAATTGAATATACATAATTAACACCATTCTGCATCAAATGAAATTAGCAATTGATCGAATTTAATTAATGATCTTTATATAAAATAGAAAAATTAGAGAAGAAGGGAGAATGAATTTACTGTTGAAATTCTATATTGATCAAGGTAGCAGATGTGTTGGCAATAGTCCCAAATGCTTTATCGGATAGAACGATGGTGGTGCCGGTAGCTGAGGCCGGCGAAACCGCAGAGGAAGCGTAATCAACAATCTTGATCTGAATGCTCTGGTCAGGTATGCAAGTCCTTGGTTGCTCTGCACTAATGCATCTCACTAGATACTGCCTCCCACACGCCGCTCCGTTATCCCATATTCCATCTCCCGCAGCCGCAAACAGATTGCTTGACGGAAACTGTGTCGCTTCACTTCCATAACACTCCGATGCTATATATATGTGTGTGTGTTAATTATTAATTATTGGATAATATATATGGTTTTTAATTTGATTATGATAACGACAAGAAGTGTTGCAGTGCAGGTTGTGACTTGTGAGATCGATGAGTAGCTTTATATATATATATGGATACTTACGTAAATATGGTGGAGAGTAACGAGCTGCTGTGCCAACGTCAGCATTGGAGAGGGAGGAAATTATGTGTAGAACTAAGAAAACGATGAAGAAGGATGAGGAGTGGAATGTAGGTGACATTATCTTAGACTCATAGATGGTTGTAGATAACATGGATGTAATGATATATAGTCACGAAAAGGTTTGGTGGTTTAAATTAAAAAAACGGGTAGCAATTTGGTACCCTCCCGCCAGATAGGTTTTGATACATTCTTGTTATTTTTTTATTGAATGGAGTCATAAAGGCCAAAACTACATAGGAACAGGTCGTGTACTTCGTACTAAATTATTTCGAGGACATAAAGTATATTTTAAATGAGACACATGTGTATTGTAAATAAAAATGTGAAAAATGGGGGAATACAATAAAAAATACAGGATAATGGTTATAAGGGATCAAAAAGTCTTTTCAAAAATTAAAAATACAAATTCTAATAGTTAAATATTGTCTGTAACTATAAAAATACTAAAATCATTTAAGAAAGTTGAAAGAAATTGATTAAATGATCAAATAAGGTACCAAAATTCTCTCTCGTGCGAGGATACCATAAAAAAATATCAAAAGTGCTACCAACACACTCTTTCTCACACTCTTTTCAACACACTTCATGTGATTAGTTAAAAGTTACACGAGTCCCACCACATTGGGAGTGAGACCCACATAATTTGGTGGGATCTATGTGAATTTTAACCAATCACATGAAGAGTGTTGGGAAGAGTGTGTTAGAGAGTGTGTTGCTAGCACTCCTAAAAAAAAATATAGTCATGAAAAGATGCATGACTTTGGATGTATCATCAACAAAAAAAATAATCATTCACGCACAAAGATTAGAGAAAAGAAGGGAAAAGTGATAAATATAATGAGTTATGTTAATAAAAAGAAGAATAAATTAATACATATATTGGTCTTTGAAATATTTGGAGTTAATATATTCACATTATATTAGTGGTGAAAGAAGGAAATTGTAATTTTTATTATTAAAAATAAAAAGTCATTTTTTTTTTTGAAATATTTTTTAACATTAATTTGGTATCTAGAATGATTAAATCAAATCACTTTGTATTTTTCCTGAGAAAATGCAATATTTTTTTTGGAGTTGTCTAAGGTGCACAAGTAAAAAACTTGTGCACCTATACACAAGTTATTATAGGCATTGGATATATTATTGTTTAAATGAATGGTAGAGATCAATTATAGCCAAACCGGTTGTGGGTAAAATGCTAATGAATTTGTGAAAATTGCAAAATAAGTCTTCCATGAAAGTTTTTTTTCATAACAGTATGATAAAAAGGTCACCACCACTCTGCTTCCCAACCGAGTGATACCACCACCGGGAACATTCAGATCGTGAACACCTCCCTTCATTGCAACTCCGCCTACAACCCCGCTTTCATCTCCTCTTTCATTCAACTCACTCTTACAACTCCACCTCCCACCACTCCTTCACTAACACACCCAGACCACTCCTGTTTCATCTCCTCCGCCAAATTCTCTGACTTCTAATCTTGTCAAGTTAATAAAGCAACTCGACTTAGGGGCCTTCTACAACTTCAATAGTGGCACACAGCCAGCAACGACCACTGTAGCACAGCCACCATGGCGCGATTACCTCAACAATGTGACCAACAACTCTTATTCTTTCCCGACGAATGCGTCGCGGACGTGGTCCAAGTAGCCGTTTCCTTCTATGGTGAACGATAACACAACCAAATGACATAGCCAGAAATCCATGCCGCAATGTTACATCCTTTTTTTCCCGATGAATGTGATACTGGAGCAACACCCAGAGCGGCCAAGCCACTGCACACCCTTTTCCTTTTAATTAATTCCTTTTATGCATAGATTCAGGGACCATTCATCAATTTTAAAAAGTTACTAATGAAAAAATTAAAATATATTGAAACTTGTAAAACCGGCTAAACTGTTTTGTGTCTCGGTGCACAAATTAAAAACTTGTGCACCTTGGACACACCCTATTTTTTTTAGCTTTAAAAAAAAAAAAATATTGATCTTTTTGTGTTTATAGTTATACTTCCGGTCTAAGTCAATGTTCAATACTTAGATGGATTATTTATTCTAGAGTTTAGATTAGAATGGTCCCATGATGCAGTTGAGCACGCAGTTATGGCCGTCATTGATTGAGTGGAATGATTGGTAAGGCGTCGTGGCTTATACGTGCATTGATTGATGGGGATTTTTTTTTTTGGCTTTGTTTTCTTAAGCATCTTTATCCATCAACTCTTTAAAATTTCTTAAACCAATATTTTATAATTCTTCACATATTTTCATACTACTATATTATTTTTATTACTATGATCTAAGCAACTTATTCACCTTTTCTCTCTAATCCAGCAACTCCCAAATTTTTTTAAATGGACCCCACAATATATCCTGACAATTATATATTTTATTATTTATTCTTTAAAATAACAATAAAAAAAGCCTGAGCAACCCCTTTTTGGGTTGTAGCAGGCAGCAACTTGAAATGTTTTGGAAACTGTGGATGAATCTTTCCATCGGCCCCTCTTTGAAGAGCAGTGCATCTATCAGAGAGAGCAGCTCATTTTCTTTAGCGATGGAGATGCTCTAAGAAGTATATGGAAAAAAAGAGGATTTGTTCTGATGATTTTTTTGGTAAAATAATTGTTTTATCGTTATAAAATATTTGAGTTTTGATTTTTGTTTATAAAAAAATTTTTTTATTAAATATTTAAATTATATTTTAGTTTTTAATATTGATTCTACTATTAATTGTAAATGTATCAAATATCTATAATAGTCATAAATACTTAAGAAGTATTCTGACACATTATATAAGAGTGTTAATTTAATTAAACTCATTCAGAAAGTCAAATTTCATGCCCGACTTGAACTGAAATTCTTTGTACATTTCCTCTTTCTTATATATCACAACTAGTCTCTGAATGAGTTTAAAGATGCTAACGTTGTTTATAATGTGTCATGGCAGTGCACTAACCCTTTGTTTGGTTTAAAGAGAGAAATAGAGAAGAGAGAAATAGGAAAGAGAGGGATAAGGAAGAGAGAAATAGAGTAGAAATAGAGATTGTTTAGTATTAATTAGAGAAATGGGAGAGAGATAGAAGAGAAATTAATTATGGTAGTTGTTTGGTTGTGAAGAAATAAAAGAGAGAGATGTGTAAAAAAGTAAAAAGACTAAACTACCCTTGAAATAAAAAACATTAAATATATAATTCACCCCAACCAGGGGCAAAATAGACTTTTCACACTCAAACCCCTTTACTCTCTCCCATTTCTCCTCTCTCACCGGGAGATTATAATTTCAGTAGGTCCCACCATTTTTTCTAATCTCCCCCCTCTCCTTTTATCAATCCAAACCCGGTAGTATGTTGAAATCCGTGACATCTTTCTCCCTTTTCTTTCTTTACATAAACGCTCACAATAAACATAGGGTAAGATTATTGACTATAATAGGCGTTCAACACATTCACAATTAACACTAGAATTAAGAATAAGGTGTAAAAAAATAACTTAAATTTTCTTTCTATCTTTACCTTCACCACACGTCCGACACTCATTTTTAAATATGGAAGTCTCATTTTCCTTTCTTCCCTTTCACACTCGTTCATTAATGTCGTCCCTGTTGTTAGACCCACCGTTACCAGAACGTTGACTTGGAGTGTCGTATAATTCAGCTCAACTTTAAATGCAACAACTGTCCGCGCGCTTAATTTCTACGTTCATTCAATCAAGCAAATCGAAAGAAATTAAGAAGTTTGTATTTTAGAGGAGGGTTCAATTTACATTATTGTAAATTACAATAATTATTGTAAATTACAATAAGTAGTATATAGTTAATAACTATAAATCGAATGTGTTTTTTAGTAATTGAACCGTTGAATTATGTTTATTCATCATCATGATTATTTGTATCAAATTACGTAAAATTTTGACATTAATAAGTAATAACTTAATAATCAAATGATTGGATTTTTCATATATTTTAAATGTATATATAACGTTAATCTTGAGACATCTCAATGACATATCAAATAATTTTGGATTAATTTATATGCATGATCTATATGATAGTAACTTTCAATCCAATGGTGGATTACTTAATATAATAATTTATTAAAAAAATATCCAACAGTATAATACTTGATGTAACTTACATCGATATAATTTGATCTTTCTTCTTTTATATATGGCATGTTTTGTTAATTTTACTCAAGAGTTATAATTTTTATATTCTCATTTTTATTTTTTTTGCATTTTCCTCTTTACTTTCATTTTTCTTTTTATCAATATCTTCATTTTCTATCACGTAAGTTACCACATTTTTCACATTCTTTCTAATTATTTTTTATTTCTTTGTATCTCTATTTTCTCTACACTCCCACACTCTAAAATTGATGCGTGGAAGTGAGGAAGGGGAAAAAGATTCCTTCCTTCAAGTAAAAATGCGTTGTATTGTAGGATTTTTCTAGCGTAGACCATGATCCATGCGATCCAAAATGTAAAATTACAAATTCTTGAGCATTAGAGTCAACGTTCGTTTCATGAATAATTGATATTAAATCGATTTCTAGCTACTTTTATAAAACATTGGTCGAAAAGAATGAAATTACAAATCGATGGTATCGTGTATGAAGTTTTTCCATTCAACTTTAAATTGATAGATACTCAACGAAATTAGCATATGTTGTATGTAAATCCCATGGTTATCAAAACCGGACCGGACCGGCTCGTTCGACCGGGAACAGACTTGATAAGCAGTTCATTAACCCCTAAAAATCAATGCTCTCCATAGCTAATGAGAACCGAACAAAAACCGATCAAACAGGTCCAAAAATGGTATAAGAAAATATGTTGAACCAGTATTTTTCTTTTTTAAAAATTTTTATTATTTATTATTTATTTATTTTTATTTAATCTAAACTATTTTATGATAAATAAAGACATATGTTTAAGAATTACACATTAATATCTATTATTTTAATAATTTTTTTATCTTATAAGACTTATAATAAGGTTATTGTACTAATTTATAACTTCATATATCTATTTTTATAATTTTTTATTATTTTTGTTATTTAACATTTTATATAATATTAAAAATAAATATATATTTAATTCATATCGGGTTGACCACGACTAAACCATTGAACCGTAAATAAGTGGCTTCATCGATTTAATCACCAGTTTGAATTTTAAAACATTGATAAATCTACATTTTCCCTTAAATCAAATTAACTCAAATAATCATAGAAGGACCCTTGAATAAAAAATAAAAGTATTTATTTACCTTTAATAACCAAGTTGTCTGTATACTTGGAAATATGATGTTCTCAAAATCGCATTCATAATTACACCAAACGTTATTTTATATAAAAATTAAAAGGGTTAAATATGTTTTTGGTCCCTCAAAATTTTATGGAATTTGGTTTTAGTCCCTGTAATTTAAAACCACTGGTTTTGGTCCCTCAAAAAATGTAAATACATCAAATTAATCCTTATTGCTTAGTTTTGCTACAGATTTTGCTACGAATTAGCTACAAATTTTTATCGATAAGGACTAAATTGGTGTATTCTCAATTTTTGAAGGACCAAAACCAGTGGTTTTAAATTACAGGGACTAAAACTAAAGTCCAGAAAATTTTGGGTGACCAAAAACATACTTAACCCAAATTAAAAAGTTAGGATCTTTGGTTGGATTTCTTTATCATATATAATCAAGTTTGTTAGCTCCCAATAATTTGGACAGCTATAAGTGAAAAATGGTAGTTTTTATTTTGGATTTGGAATTTTATACTAACATTTATTATAAACTCAATTTTAAGGTACAAATTTTAAACATAAATCAATTTATTTCAAACTCACTTTTAAAAAAAATATAAATAATTTTATTAAAATTTAAATTTATAATACTCACTCAAACAAACAATGATAATTTGACTAAGTCTAGAGATGACAAGTAAAATAAATAAAGGGGTGTATTGGTTTAGGATTTTAAAAGAATTTTTTAGCTGAAAAAAGTCTGCAGATTTTTAAAAGACTTTATAGGATTTTCATGACTTTAAGGATTCTGCAAGAATTTTAAGAATTTTTAAGTCAGGATTTTAATGGATTTGTATCATAGACTCTGCGGAACTTTGTGAACTCTATAGGACTTTATAGACTTTGCAAGACTTCGTGAAGTTCTTACATATGATAAGAATTCAAGATTCTTTTGCATACATTCAAATTTAAAAAAGGGTCAAAGACACAAAAATAATTAAAAAAAGTCGGGATAAATAAAAGTAAAAAAAAATACAGTTATTAGTTAATTCACCATAATATTATGTCCTCCTAAATAGCGTTCATCCACATATTCATAGCTATACTAGTCCTCCAAGCATTACCGTCTTCTCGTTCTTGCTCTTGGGTTTGAATAATAATATTATGGTCTTCATTAACCGGTAATGTTGAAGATAAAGACTCCTCCATAGTGTTGCACACGCTAATATAAGTTTTGCTTGTGTCTTGAATGAAAATGGAGGCGCTAACTTAAAAATTGTAAACCAAGACGAAAGAGATTCGGAAGATCGGTGAGTCTGTGACGCTTGTTGGGGGAAGAGGTGAAAGAGAGAGAAAAAGGTTCTGTGACTCTGTGCTTGTTGGAGAAGGAAGCACTTGAAAAGTCACGTTCAGAAATCCTTTCAAATTGGGTGGGATTGTTTGATGGATTTGGTATTTATAGATACTACTAAAAAGTCACTCAAAATCCATCTAATAAAAGAATCCCTTAAAATCCTTATGTTTTCTAATACCTATGGATTGTTTTTAAGTTCTAGGAAATCTCAAACAAATACCAATGGATTTTAACAAACTCTTTTAAAGTCTTGAAAATCTAGATTGAATACTAGTGGATTGTTTTTAAGTGATAGAAAATCCTGATTGAATACCAACAGATTTTTTTACCCAGAAAAAGTCTTTTAAAATCCTGTAAAATCCTAAACCAATACACCCCCTAAAATATTGTTACGATACCCAAACAAAAGAAAACCTGTTGTAAACTTTTCAATATTGATATCAAGCCCTTGAAATTACTTAAATCACGGGAAGTATTTGGAATTGTGTTTTATTAAACTCCAAAATTACAATGTGAGATTTGAGACCCCAGAACGTTCCTCTCAAGGATATTGAAAAGAACATTCCTTTAGAATTGTATTTTATTATTTAGAATTATTTCTTCTTTTCAGTGAGTTTATTTGCCTTGGGATTGGTATTTTTCAATTTTGTACATGTCTAGGGCATGGGTGACATACCGGTATGACACCTATTAAAAGCCGTTGGATCACTTTCATTTTTGAATAAACGACTCTGATTGGTTGATTATTTTATTATAAATAATTGAGTGACCTATATTACTAGTAATGTCATACTGGTATGTCACTCATGCGGTGTCATACCCTAGAAGCACCCATTTTTCAAATATACTACAATTGAGAAAAATGTCCCCCCCCACACCTTTAAACATTGTTCGTAGCCAGAGGCTAGTTGACTTTTAACAGTAGCAATTCTCTCTCGTATTTGACAAGTTCAATAAAGGAGGGATAGATACATCTTCTGGATGAGTCTCATATAATCCCGAGCTAAATAAACTCACAAAAAAGACGTAAGACCCACCTAATAGATATATCTATCTCTCCTTTACTCGACTTTATCCATTAACTAGAGAGAAGTGACTCTCCCTTTTCAAAGCATGAATTAGTTGAAATTTATGAATATAAATGATAAAGTAAAAGATATCTTCTATTGCCTAATCTAAATTGCTTGAGATGAAAACTTTATAACTATTAGAGCATCTCCATTGGCATATGCTTACACAATTGCCTAATATTTTGTTGGGGTGTTTAACTGTTCTCAAAAGTCCCTATCAGACCAAGGCCGGGTACCAAGGCGGCGCCGAGCTTAGTCCCTAGGGGTGGTGATTCCGAGATGCCTTAGGTCAACCAGAGACCTCCTATTTATAGGTTTCAGCTATTGGGCCTTACGTAAGCGGCCCAGTGGCTGAAGAAGACACTAGGGGGTCTCTAGTATACCCTTACGTGAGGTCGGCAATGGGGGCCCATGTTTATAACGGAACACAGCCCCCTGAGCTCGAGCCGAGGTCCTCTAGGCGAAGAGCTCGAAGTAACTGGTCTCGGGGATTGTTGTCGTGTGCTCGGTCGTAGGTCCGTATCCCTAACGGAACACAGCCCCCTGAGCTCGAGCCGAGGTCCTCTAGGCGAAGAGCTCGAAGTAACTAGTCGTAGCCCTTAGTCATGCTAGTTCATTACATGGGTTGGAAGATCGGCGCTGGTTTGGCAATTTGTAACCGTTTGGCCATTTATATGTTCTAATTATTGCGCATTTATAAATAAAATTTAACGCGTAATCATGGTACTCAAGGGCCATTTTCATCTCAACCGTAGGATGTGTGTCAGGCTATTCTTCACCCTTTGATCAAGACACACCTTTTGAGGATGTGACCTTTCGCCACTTCCCCATACCTGTTTCTGGGAGTTGTAGCAGGGTCATGATGATTTTTTTTAATGCATAATCATGTCTTTTCTAAAATCAAAACGTCGCATTTAATCTCATAGTGTGATTTAAATGTGTTTTAGTGGGAGGTTTTTAATGTGTGTTAGTGGGAGTTTAATAACCATAATAACCACCCATTATTTATTAACCTTTTGCCCACTAACTATTAACCACTCACTATTTATTAACTTGCTTCCGCTACTTCCCTCCCCCTAATCTTCGTCCTTCTTGCTTCTCCTCCGTCTCTGCGCTTTCTCCCTATATCCCCCATTGACACTGCTTCCTCCTTCTCCCAACGCGTAACCTCCCTCAGGTATTTATTCTCATTTTTATCCGTTTTCTTTGCTGCTTGAACGTGTGTTCCTACATCTACTCCAATGGCTGACGGAGATAACGTTGCGTGGGGGGAGCCTTGGTAGGTGCCTCAGGTGCTTCAAACGAGGCCAATAGTAGTTTTCCTTGGGTAGAATCTGCAGTACTCTCACGAACCTCTGTCCTTCTGTCTCCCGAATCACTTATTCCATTTAGAAACTTAGTGAGAATCCGATTCCCAGAGGTTAGTAGGTTTTTTATTTTAGAACCGCCCGCGGGGAATGAGTATATATGCTCAGGTCATTCTTCTCCTTCTTCTCCTGCCTTTACCTTCATGTATGAAACCTTCTTAACAAAGCTGAAAATCCCCTTACCCTTTACCTACTTTGAGTGCCAAGTTTTGAACTTGCTAAACGTAGCCCCAACCCAACTTCACCCGAATAGTTGGGGCTTTATCCGAGCATTTGAGATACTATGTCAGTATCACAACCTCGCTCCCTCCATTAGGATCTTCTCTTATTATTTCCAAGCAAAGTTAGGGAATCGCCCTGTGGGTTGGACTTCTCTAAATGGGTTTTCTGGGAGACCCCTGTTGAACGTCATTCATTCTTCCTATAAGGATTTTAAGCCACACTATTTTCGGCTGAGGGGGACAGATGCAAATTCCGAGCTGCTTTTCGATAGACAGGGGGAGCCAAAGTTCCCCCTCTATTGGACCAAAAACCCGAATAGGTTGAAAGCCCTTAAAGAAAGTTGTTTGACCGACCTTGAATTAATGGATGTCAAATTGTTGTCATCCTTTCATGCTGTTGATTGTAATGTGTTGATTGAGAAGGAAGGAGATGCTGGAGCACTCCAACCTTACATTGGTAATTTTTAAATGTTTACTTAAATTTATTTCGTCATCCGAGCTTAACCAAACATTTCTTGTCCTTTGCAGTTAAAATGTCGAGCAACAAAGAAGGTTTCATTCCAACAATGGATGCCAAGGCTATGAGGGCTTTCAGCAGGACCAACAAGCGTAAACAGGGGTCGCAAGCTTCAGAACCGGTGCTTGTAACTGAGACCGAGCATGAGGTCTCTTCCTCCACTGTATCTGATAAGCTTGTCAGCAAGAAGACTTGCGCGAGTAGAGGCCAAAGTTCCACCCCCATTCCTCCTTCACCGAACACAGAGGTTCCTCAATCCCTTCCCGAGGGTCAAGCTCTCTTGGTAACCCCGGGCATTCCAAATGGTGGCATTGGTTCCAAGGCTTTGAAGGGAAACCCGGTTCCGAAGTCACTTCGGTGTTTGACCGTCGGCTTCCTACTGAGCAGCTCGTTCGAAGCCATTTCTGCAAGGCTGATGACTTTGTCCGAATTCAGAAAGTTGGGATGCTGAACACCGCAAAGATGGTTCAAATATTTACTACAACAACTGCATTTTTGGGTCATGCATTGGAAACCGGGATTGGGCTGCTGGAAAAAGAGCTGAAGGAAAAGGACTCATAAACTAAAAACTCAAGAAGCCGAGGCCAAGAAGGCTAAAGAGGTTCTTTCCGAGTTAGAGAGTTTAAGAGAAAAACTTTCGTGAGCTTAGCTTGGAAAAGGAGAAATGGGTGGCGAGCTTGCCGACCTCAGGAGTGAGAAGGTCAAAATCCGACGACCTTTTAGCTGAGAAGACGAAGCTGCTGGCGGCTTGTTGAAGAAAAAATACTTGCCGGGCAAAAGGGTCGCAAGGAGGAAACAGACAACCTGAAGGCTGAAATTTCATTTCAGTATGAACAAGGTTTTGAAAAGGCTGTTGATCAAGTCAAATTTCTGCACCCTGAAATCGTCATAGATGAGGTCGGAGCCTTCAAAGAAATCCGGGATGGCAAGTTGGTTGACATTCCTGATGATGAAGAATGAGAATGCTCCTTTGTTTTTGTTTTTTATTTAAAAAAAATTATGCATTTCTGTTTATTTTATCTTATCAATGTACTGGCTTTTTGGTTTTTCTACCTCCCCTTATCAAACTTTGGTTATGCAATATCCTTGGCTTATGTATTTCAAGTTCTAGCTCATACTTAACAGTCTTAATTTGCACTACTATTTATAACTTAATGAAGCGCTGTTGCAAAGGTGAATCACTTTTATCCAATCACTTAACCGCCCTGTTCAATTCAAACTTAAACGCCAACTAACGCTTGTGGCCGCGTCAACAACGAATCACTACTATTGGTTTTAGCATGATTCTATCTTAATTGAATCTAGTAACTCCTTTGGAGTACTCACTCCTTTTCATTCTAAAGTGCAAACACCCTTGCCATGTTCTTCTTGTGAATTAAGCCTCTTATTAAAATAGGATTTACCTATAATTCTGAGGGAAGCAATGTGAGGTCAATGATTTAGACAAAGAGTAGAGCACTTTAGACAAGAGGCAACACATGCTTGATAACTTAGACAAATAACGGTGCATGATTAATACTTTAAACACAAGATAATTTACGGTCAATACCTTAGCAAAAGATATGGTAATTTGGGGATACCTTTTTTTTTTAAGTTCTGCTTCAGTGAGCTGATACCATAGGATAATGCCAATGCGACAACTTCTATTGCTCAAGTCTTTTCGAGTTTGTTCATGGTGTTCGTGGCTCCATACTTTTATCCTCCACCGAGCTGTGCTCGACGACACCACTCTATGTGGCGTTTGTAGCTTCAGTGTTAATCCCTCGCCGGGCTGTGCCCGATGACACCACTCTATGTGATGTTTGTAGCTTCACCATCACTCTACGTGATGGGCGCACCACTCTACGTTGATGCTTCAGTCCTCCGCCGAGCTGTACCCGACGACGCCACTCTACGTGACGTTTGTAGCTTTCACCATCACTCTACGTGATGGGCGCACCACTCTACGTGATGCTAAAGTCCTCCGCCGAGTTGTGCCCGACGACGCCACTCTACGTGACGTTTGTAGCTTCACCATCACTCTACGTGATGGGCGAACCACTCTACGTGATGCTAAGTCCTCCGCCGAGCTGTGCCCGACGACGCCACTCTACGTGACGTTTGTAGCTTCACCATCACTCTACGTGATGGGCGCACCACTCTACGTGATGCTAAAGTCCTCCGCTGAGCTGTGCCCGACGACGCCACTCTACGTGACGTTGTAGCTTCACCATCACTCTACGTGAATGGGCGCACCACTCTAAGTGATGCTTCAGTCCTCCGTCGAGCTGTGCCTGACGACGCCACTCTATGTGACGTTTGTAGCTTCACTATCACTCTACGTGATGGGCGCACCACTCTACGTGATGCTAAAGTCCTCCGCCGAGCTGTGCCCGACGACGCCACTCTACGTGACGTTTGTAGCTTCACCATCACTCTACGTGATGGGCGCACCACTCTACGTGATGCTAAAGTCCTCCGCCGAGCTGTGCCCGACGACGCCACTCTACGTGACGTTTGTAGCTTCACCATCACTCTACGTGATGGGCGCACCACTCTACGTGATGCTAAAGTCCTCCGCCGAGCTGTGCCGACGACGCCACTCTACGTGACGTTTGTAGCTTCACCATCACTCTACGTGATGCTTCAGTCCTCCGCCGAGCTGTGCCCGACGACGCCACTCTACGTGGCGTTTGTAGCTTCAATGTTTATCCTGTAATATCTGAACAACATGCATATAAAGTGCCTCGTTAAAAAACTCTTCCACCTCGGAAGAGAAAAGAGTGCACCAATTTATTATACTGCAAGTATTGGAACAACCCAAAAATAGTGTGATTTGAAAACATAACTTCCTAGATTCCTAATAGCAAAATAAAATAAAGAGATTGAAACAAATAAAGCTAACTGTAGTAGAAGCGCAATTAGCCAAGTTCCATGTCCTTGGTACTCGTTTGCCTCCGGCTCCTCCAATACGAATGCTCCTCCCGGCGACCTCCTCTCTACACGGAAAGGGCCATCCCAATTTGGAGTGAGTTTGTTGGAAGACACATCCCTGAGCATTTCTTCTCAACACCAAGTCACCTGTCTTTAGTTTCCCAGGCACACCCTTGAATTGTACTTCTTTTCTGCTCGTAGTTTGCAAGCAAATTCTCGAACATAAGCTGCTTCTCTTACTTCAGGTAATAGGTCCAAATCAACTCGTCTTTCATTGGCATTGTCTTCTTCCTGCATCCCCAATCGCAAAGTGGGGCTCCTTGATCTCGACAGGAATCATAACATCAGTACCGTATACCAGCTTGAAGGGTGTCTCCCCCGTAGATGAATGTATGGTGTGTGATATGACCATAACACCAAGGGCAAGTGTTCTACCCATAAGCCTTTTGATTTTCCTAGCCTCTTCTTCAATCCGTTCAATACAACCTTATTAGCAGATTCGGCTTGGCCATTGGATTGTGGGTGTTCTACTGATGAAAAACTTCTGCATAATCCCATGTTAATCGCAAAATTCTGCTACTGACTGACTGGCGAACTGAAGTACCGTTATCATGAGACGATGCATCTCGAGATCCCAAACCTGCAGATCAAGTTTTTCCAGTAAACTTTCTTATCCTTTCTGCTGTGATAGTCGCTACTGCCCTCGACCTCAACCCATTTAGTAAAATAGTCCACTGCTACGATCAAGTATTTTACCTGTCCCCGAGCTAAAGGGAATGGACCTAGTATATCCACCCCCACATGTGGAACGGCCACGGCGATTTGACCGACCTGCAAATTAATCGGGTGTGCTCGGTGCCGATCAGAGAACTTCTGGCATGTTTCACATCTCCTCACATAGCTCATACAGTCACTCCTCAAGGTCGGCCAATAATAACCTGCCCGCAGTATTTTAGACGCCAAGGCTCCTCCCCCAATTGTGACTTCCGCACTGCCCTTCATGCACCTCAACCATACCTCCTTCTGCTTGGGTTTTGGTCAAACATTTCAGCAACGGTGAGGCGAATCCCCTTTATATAACTTGCCTGCTATGATAGTGTAATGAGTTGACTCATTCCTAACCTTTTTCCTTTCTGCCTGTTCCTCAGGTAATTCGCCTCTCTCCAGGTAGGATATCACAGGACCCATCCAGGAGGCTTCTTCCTGCTCGGTGAATAGCACCTCGACCTTATCAATTGTAGGGGTAGGGATGGATTCTTGGATGACAGTTCGATTGTTCCTGGCTTCTTAGTGCTCGCAAGCTTTGATAATAAGTCTGCCCGTCCATTTTGGTCCCGAGGTACGAACTCCAACTTAAACTGATCGAAGATCTCTGCCATTGCTTCACCAAAACTAAGTACCTGGCCAACTGAGAATCTTTGGCCTGATACTCCCCATTCACTTGCCCGGTGACCAGCTGCGAGTCACTCCTTGCCGTCAAGTTCTTGACACCGACTTCCCTTGCGAGGCGTAGACCAGCTAGCAACGCTTCATACTCCGCCTGGTTGTTGCTTGCTTTGAAGTCAAACCGCAGTGATTGTTCAATCAATACCCCACCTGGTCCTTCCAAGATGACACCAGCTCCGCTTCCCTTCATGTTTGACGCCCCATCTACTGATAGAGTCCAGCTCTGGTCTTGATCACGCTTCCTTCATCAGCAGCCGAAGACAGCTCCACGATGAAATCAGATAGAACCTGTGCTTTGATGGGACCTCTTGGTTCATACCGAACATCATATTCGGACAGCTCTATCGACCACCCCCATCCTTCCTGCTAAATCCGGCTTTGGAGTACCTGCCGGACTGGCTGATCAGTTCGCACCACTATCTCATGGCTTTGGAAGTAAGGTCTCAACCTCCTTGCTGTTATGACGACAAATACCACTTCTCTATTTTCTGATACCTGAGTTCGGCGCCTTGCAACACATGGCTGACAAAGTAAACTGGCCTCTGAATTCTGTCCTCCTCCTGGACCAAGGCCGAACTCACTGCATAATCAGAAACGGAAACGTAAAGTTGTAAGGGTAAATGCTCTTTTGGTCTTGTCAGGATTGGGGGTGAAGATAAGAAATCTTTCAATTGTTTGAAAGCCACTTCACATTCTTCACTCCACGCAAAACGCTCCCTTTTCCTCAGCAACTTGAATAGTGGTAGAGCTTTCTCTGCTGACTTGGAAAGGAATCTGGACAGAGCAGCCAATCTCCCGTCAGCTGTTGGACCTCCTTCACACTAGTGGGGCTTCTCATCTCACAAATGGCTCGACATTTGTCTGGATTTGCTTCTATCCCCCTTTCTGTGATCATAAAACCCAAGAACTTACCTGAGCTTATACCAAAGGTGCACTTCTGTGGGTTGAGCCTTATCTTGTGCCTTCGGATCTCAGAGAAAATTTCCTCTAGGTCTCTGCAATGTAAGTCTTCACACGCCGACTTCACCACCATGTCATCAACATATACTTCCAGGTTTCTTCCTATTTGCTTCTGAAAAACTTTGTCCATCAACCTTTGGTAAGTTGCCCCTGCATTCTTTAGGCAAAACACATTACGCGATAACAAAATTAGAATTGTCAGTCATGAAAGCAGTCTTATCTTCATCCATGGGATGCATTCTGATCTGGTTGTAGCCCGAGTAGGCATCCATCAAGCTGAGTAGCTGATGACCGGAGGGCAACCAACCGATCTATACTCGGGAAGGGGTACGGATCCTTCGGGCAGGCCTTGTTGAGGTCGGTGAAGTCGGTACACATTCTCCATTTACCGTTGGACTTCTTTACCAACACCACGTTAGCTAACCATGTTGGGTACTTGATCTCTCTGATGAATCGTGCCTTCAGCAATTTCTCGGTCTCCTCGGTAACGACTTGTCTTCTTTCTTCCCCCATTCTACGTTTCCGTTGACTTACGGGGCGAGCTTTGGGGTCCAAGGCAAGTTTGTGACATATGAAGTCGAGGTCGATCCTGGCATATCCTCCGACGACCATGCAAACAAATCTGAGTTCTTTCTTAACAAGCTCACCAGCTGGATACTAAGTTCCTCCTTTAGGTTGGAGCCTATCTTAGTGCACTTATCTTCTGAATCTCCAATCTGAATCTTCTTTACTTCTTCCGTTGGTGAGGTCTGCGATCATCTCTCAAGTCTCCTCTTGGATCCAATTCAGTAAAGAAAACTCTTTCTGGTTTCTCCTCCATATCCTCCCATGCTCCTCTTTTAATTCGCAAATTGTTCTTATAACACCTCATTGCTGCGATCTGGTCTGCCTTTACTGTTCCCACATTCCCATTGGTTAAAGGGAATTTCATGGTCAGATGCACGGTCGAGACAATCGCTCCCAGAGCATTCAGGGCAACCCTCCCTAGTATCGAGTTGTAAGATGATGGCGTTGTTAACCACCGGATATTGACCATGACCGACTTTGAATTAGGTCTCAAACCGAATGTTGTGAGTAACTCCACGTATCCTCGTACTTCAACTGAGTCTCCAGCAAAGCCGATCAATGATCCTGAGAATGGAAGCAAACGCTCTTTGGACAAACCTATCTTCTTGAATGTGCTCCAGTACAAAATATCAGTCGAGCTTCCCTGATCCACTAGCACACGCTGAACCAAGTAAGATGCCATTACCACCTCAATCACCATAGGATCATGCTCATGGGGAGTGATTCCCTTGAAATCATCATCGGAGAAGTTATTTCTGGCAGGTGCGGATGCTGCAATTCTCCCTCTCTAATAGCCATTACCTCCTGTGTTGTGGGTCTGGCATACCTCTTCCGGGCAGCGCTGGTCTCTCCTCCTCCTACGAAGCCTCCTGCAATGGTCGTCACCGTTCCCCTAATTTCTTCATCTGGGTGCACTACTCCGGAGTTGGGCTGTGATTCTTGTGCTCGGCCGCGCTCTGCCTCCTTGTCTGGAGAATTCCTGTCTGCCTCTGCCTGCTACGTACCTCTTCATATACCCATCCTTGATCAATCTCTCAATTTGATTCATGAGATCCCAACACTCTTCTGTGTCGTGGCCCTTGACCTTGTGAAACTCGCACCACCTGTCCTTACAAGGGCCTTTAGCCCCTCTGGTTGGCGGAGGATACTCTAACAGGTCGGAGTTATATACCTCCTGCATGATTTGGCTTCTCTTTGCGTTCAGTGAGTCAAGTCGGCCCTGGGCTTGTAATCCATATTTCTTCTTGGCCGACCATTAAAGCGCTGATCTTTAAAACCGCTTCCATTCTGCTCGAACCTTTGAACCTTCCTTACAGCCCTCTCACTGTCATCATTGCTTCTGGCGGAATCGAAACGTTTGCCGACTTTGTTTTCAGCCAACCTCTCTCTCTTATCAGCATTGCTCTCCTCACCCTTATATAACATTCAGCCCTCAAGCGTATTTCTTCTATGGAGGTCGGCGGGCGTTGTGCCAACGACTCATTGAAAGGGCCGACCTTGAGCCCTTCCACAAAGGCGGAAACGAATAATTCTGGGTTGGGACTAGTGACCAAAAGGGTGGCCTCATTAAATCTTCCCAAATAATCCTTCAAAGATTCTCCCACCTGTTGCCTGAGCTGAACATCCTACCTGCCGTCACTTTTCTGTCTCCTTGCTGAAAACTGCGCCATCATCTTCTTCGTAAAATCGGCAAAACTAATAATAGATCTCGTCGGCTGCTCCATGAACCATATCAATGCCGACCCCATCATCGTTCGTCCAAATAACTTGCAGTGTAGAGCTTCATCCCAACCCCTTCCTATCATCTGAGATCGGAATGAGGCAACGTGCATCGCAAGGTCCGTCGTCCCATCATACATGGGCAACACCGGGTCTTTGAAATTCTCCGGATATGGAACATTCAGTATAGCTTCCGAGAACGGCTGGAATTCGGCCACTGCCCCATCCGTTTCCTCCTTACCGTCCTCCCGTGATCGATCGCCGTCATCCTCTGCTGAAGGGTTTGATTTGCTGACGAAGGTCCCTCATCTCCCGTTCTCTACTCTCCCTCTCCATGTCATCGTCCTACCTCTCCTGGTTGATGGCAGCCACGGTATCTCGCAAGTCGTCATTCTGCCTCCTTAACTCCAGCATCTCTTCTTCGTTCCTTCTCCTCAGTTCCTGCATCTCTTCCATCAAACGTTGTAACAACGCAACACTTCCATCTCCCTCTTCCTCGCCTCCAACTCCATTGTTACGCATATTTCTGGTCAACGTCATATCATCGAGTGGTCGACGGGAAAGTTTTACCGTCGCCCCACGGTGGGCGCCAATCTGTTCTCAAAAGTCCCTATCAGACCAAGGCCAGGTACCAAGGCGGCGCCGAGCTTAGTCCCTAGGGGTGGTGATTCCAAGATGCCTTAGGTCAACCAGAGACCTCCTATTTATAGGTTTCGGCTATTGGGCCTTACGTAAGCGGCCCAGTGGCTGAAGAAGACACTAGGGGGTCTCTAGTATACCCTTACGTGAGGTCGGCAATGGGGGCCCATGTTTATAACGGAACATAACTTATTTGTATTGTGCTTACATTAGCACCCGTGCTTGTAGAAGCATGGGTGCTTACTTTTAAAAAATAGAATGGTTGTGGGTTGTAAGATGGATTATAGGATCATAAATTATGGGATTGATTTAAGAAATTTGTAAGAGTTGTTGGGTTGAAAAAAAAAGTAATTGATTTACTTAAAATAATAATACTAATAATATAGGAAAGTATGAAGAATTAAAAAATATATAGATCTGAGAAGCTTTTAAGGCTTGCTAGGTTGGAAATGATCTTACTTTCCATGTATAGTCATCAAGTTGTCATGGTTAAGTCATATACTGTTATTCAGTGGTAGGTAAGGGTGTACAAATGCATTTTCATCTGACTTTGATAAAATTACTAGTAAATATCTTTAATTTTATTATTTTCCTCTTTATTTTTTATATGTTTGAACCCACTATCCCTCAATTTCTCTATTCCTTATATGATCATTATTTGTTATCCAAATATTTCATTAATCAAATTTTATCTTCTCTCTTATAACCAATGTTATTAAACTCGGACCGGTCATGGACTCGGTAAGAGTACTAAGTCAATAGGTCACTGGTTCAACTAGTGGAGTCAGTGGTTTGAAGGTTAAACCGGAAATATATATATATTAAAATATATTAATAAAAAAAATATTAATGAAGTATGTACCTTTAACATAAAATTAAGTGTTCATATTGCTTATTAATTGTAGCATAGTGTTTTAGTTTAATTTGTATGCATTAAGACTCATATGTTTAATATATATATTAAAATTGGAGCAAGGTTTGATTCCCATCTATCCTTGGCCATTTGCTTTTTTTTAGTAAAGAATGCTTTTGCCGGTTGGACTTGGACGTGCGCGACCCGGGCTGATCCACATGCGAGTTGATGACCGGTATGCATTCTTGACCGGACCGGTCATGGATCTGGTTTCTGGTCTAGGTTTATTAACACTGCTTATAACTATAATTATGTAGATTTTTTCCTTGAACATTTCATTCTCTTTATATATACTAGCGGAAAGACAGGCACTGTCGTGCCTGTCTATCCGCATTTTTTTTTGGGAAAGATGTGAATTAATCCTATTTATATACATATATAATCTAAATAAATATAATTTAGATGAATTCATTAAAATTATATATAATATAATATACTAAATAATTCTAAATTAATCGTAATGCAAAATGTTAATTTTGAGGCATAACAGCTTACTCGAAATTATTGGTGTTAATTTAGAGAATTGCTAATAATTGTCTAGGCCAATTGCTGAATTCAATTTTGCATTTAATAAAATGGCCTTTAATTTGTATAATTGATCTCTCCAATTTTTTTTAGGAAAAGACGTAAAATTTATTTATATACATTTTAATGCAAATATAATTAATTTTATGAATAAATTAAATTAAAATTATATATAATATTTTAAATTAAACTAAATTAATCATAATGTAAAATGTAAATCTAGGGTAAATCTAGCGGATAGACAGACACTGTCGTGCCTGTCTATCCGCATTTTTTTTGGCATCTATCAGAATGTAAACGTATATTTGGATGTGATAAACCACTAACACATTTAACAGAACTGATAAGACTATTGAGAACAACTCCCTCAATTGGATTTAAATAAGAGGAGGTTTGACTATCCACATTTTTTAGTTTTGGGAAAGATGTAAATTAAATCTATATATACATACAAATTTATTTATCCCATGTTATTTAAAAATTAAAATAAATTTTTAAATTAATGTCATAAATTTACTCATGGTTTTATATATTGATATCTCTACATTTAAAATTTTCACTGTCAAATTTTTTATTTAATTTGGAATCTCCTCAAATTAGTTGTGGGTTTAATACTCAGACCAAGGATAATGGTTAGTTGTGGGTTTAATTCTCAGACCAAGGATAATGGTTAGGTATAACCCTCCCACTCTGAACTCCTAACCTTGAAAGTATCATTGTTATCCAATTTTTATCCGAACTCCGAACTCATGTTTTCATTTCTCATTTTTATCAATAGTAGTTATACGTTGATCTAGTATCTCTACCGACACGCTAATGGAGAAGTCGTAACGTGCCACTTCTAATAATTCCATATTAATTCAATTACATGTATACTAATTTAAAAATATTTTTTGAATGATTAAGAAATTGAAAAATGAAATAAATGAACTCATTGTCTTGCTTTACTCTTGTATGAACATGTCTACATACATAATACAACACAATTCAAAAGTATATGCTCGTGCTGATAGTTAAAAATTCTACAGAACACAATATTACTTTAATAAAGTTGACTCCACGAAATAGACTCTTTTTTGGTGGAACATGAAATAGACTTTTTTTGGTCGAAAAAACTCTGAATCCCATCACTCTATGTCTGCTTGTGGATTTTACTATTTCGCTTTAGATTCGGTGCATTTTTAGCCCAAGTATAACTTCCACATATTCCATTAAAAGTCATTGGTAGATGGTTGAGAAAAAAACGAACAAAGAAAAAAGAGTAAAATGAATAGATATTATGGGAAATTTACGTGTAAGAAAAAACTCCCAAGGTAAGAGAACCTTTTTCCATGTTCATTCTTAGGAAAACTAAGCTATCTCAATGATGATCTATTATAATTAAACATTATTAAGCCAAAATGGTGCCAGTTTAGAAAGTTAATTGGCACCCTTTTCTAAAGAGAAGACATAACGCAGTTTCATGACTTTAAAATGTGGCATCTATCAGAATGTAAACGTATATTTAGATATGATAAACCACTAACACATTTAACAGAACTGATAAGACTATTGAGAACAACTCCCTCAATTGGATTTAAAAGATAACAACATAATGTACAAACCACTCATCAAAGAAAGCCCACAGAAAAAATATCTATCACACCTTGCTATGTCATGCATCATCAATTTTCCCCCTAAGACATTTAACAGAATGTATAATATGTATGATGCATGGTGTGGCTGTATTTATTTTCCAATTCATAGTTTTGTAAGCCATACTCCTGGGTTGCTTTGCTCAGAAATGGTATCATCATTGCCTAAACTTTGAGTGGACTATTTTGAGAGTGGAATAGGATGCTATATTAAAATAGTATCCTCTGATTGAGTATTTTAATAGGATAACACCCACATGCACTCAATTTTCAAATAAATATTAATCACATACTTTTAATTTTACTACACTTTATTTAGTTGAACCAAATTCCTAAATCCAAGACATAGAGAATTAGTAGAGAAATTTGCTTAATAACCTGTTAATCTTGAGATGAAGTATTATTATTTCATATCAAGATATGCAAAGTCTTCATCTGCATAAAAAAGCTAGCAAAGATTAAGAAGTTATGTGTGTGAATCACAATCCAAAGACTATTAGAAATGCATTCAACTGAATTGAATCTTCATGTCTGAAAAATAGTAGCAGGCTTAAAACATAAATATAAGCCCACAGTACCAAAAGCTAATTGTTTTACTTAAATACCAAATTAAAGATGAAGTAAATAAATTATTGAGAAAGGTAAAACAAATAGAATGTCATAAATGAATATGTAACAAGTGGCAAGCAAGATAATCAACAGAGCACTGTACAACACCTAAGTCCCATCATGCCCCACCTCAACTTCTGAAGCTTGTCTTTCCTTACCAGTTCCAGTTCTGCCTCAGCCACAGGGTCGCACAAAAGCACAAATATGATTAGGAAGATAATCATTAAATATACTGATTACAGTATATAGACTTTCAGAAAAAAGGAACTTTCAATCTCACTCTCTGTTCATTATCATTTTAATTTTTTTACCTATTGTTATTGAACACAATTATCATGTCATGTTCAAGTCAAATTTAAAAAGAATGAATATTCATGTTCAGAATTTCAAAGATTTGAAAAATATGTCTGACAATATAAATAAATACATTTATAATATTTTAGTAAGCTCCATCACATTAAAAAAGTAATAAACTAAAGAATGCCTCTAAAAATGTAAGCCATCCTGTTCTTTCTTATGAGATATAAGAAAGCAATTACAAATCACATCTATAGCATACACACAATACAATTTTGATACGTAACAAATACACTTCATCAATGCTCTTTCTTTACTCTATAACACTGATCAGGTCTTATAAATTTGACATACTCAGTTATAGCAAAAGTCAGGACATTGAAAAGATGATTGGATCCAATATGGAAAAGGAAAAGAAATGAAATGATATAGTTTTTAACAAAGAATAGAGACTCAAGAGAAACCACACCAATCAACCATGTCCATGTTTCTAAAGTCACATGGGTTAAAAAGAATCACAAAAACACACCTCCACATTCACATATTGAACATGACAGAAGGAAAGAGTGAAGATTATTATCAATTGAAAAGAGATCAATGGAAAAAAGAGGATTTGATCATAGCAGGCAAAAGTATGTTCAGCAAGGAATTAAAAAAATGTCCAGAACCTCTTCTAGTACGGTCTCAACTATTTCTCGTCCTTGATTAAGATCGATTTCTACAAAAATGATTGCCTCCTCGCTTGTTGGACCTATAGGTAACTGGGTATGGGGTTAACTTCTGAAAATCACCAAGAAAAATCAAATTATATTAAAACTAAAAAAAGACTTGAATGAATAGAAACAGAACAAAAATGAAATGAATTCATAAATCAAGGCAACGCCTTCAAAGCAGTTCTCCAAGCAAGCACCTTCATCAAATCACTGGAGAGTTTCCCCTGTCTTTGCAGTTTCCTTGTTCTGATTATTGGGTCCCGAAATGGACGACTTTGGGTAGGAAACTGACATGGCTAATTATATTAATCTTCTTTGGTAGTTTTATAATTTTCACCATTTACTCCATCTCCAAAATAAGACATACTATAAATTAGAACTGGATAAAATTTCCAATTGAATAAATTAGAACTGCTGAATGGTCAGAGTTTGACTTAAAACTTCTCTGCATCACTTTAATCTAGTTCCTGCAAGTAGGGAAGGATTAGAGTAATTCAATCCGATAAGAAATTAGGAGGATGTAATTCCATGGTTTTTCCATGCATGTTAATCTTTCTTATCCATTCTCAAATAGGAATATAGATGCAACAACTATACCACTGAAAAATCAAATTCAATTTCTAAATAATGGTCAGTGGAGAATTGGTGCTGTCATATAGATCAAATTTCTACCAGAATTACATAAATTAATCATTAAATTACAACAGATGACTTCATAGAAAGTCTTTTAAAGCAATGCATCGGTAATTTAAATTAAAAAGAAATAAATGATTAAGAAAAGCATATAAATACATTGCTCAATTATAATTTTTTGTAAAAGTTGCAATGATAATTTTAAAGATAGCACAAAGAAATCAGAGGTTAAACACTCAACCATGATCTCAGGCTTGAGATTCTGCAAAAGAAATCACAAAGGTCATACTTGAACTTGTGCGTACTTACAGTTTGCATTGCATATGTTTTGTAAAATTCATTTTAAACAATAGAAAAATATATGAATGCACCTCCATGGCTTTGATAAGACGATATAATCCACACTGCAAAATTGAGAGCCTTGTAATAACAGGGAATTATAACCACAACTGAGCCTTAACGTGGGAGTGGGACTAATAATTAATCAAAGCCATTAACATGGAATTAGATAAGAGAAAATTCATATAAAGTATCATATACCGAAGAGATGCACATGAAGTGACCATTGTCTATGTAAGCATTGCAACTTGCACAAATACCTGAACTTGATAATCTTTCACACATTACATACATTCACATTAAGCTAATTAGTAATTAGTAATAAATATCATATATGTGTTGAATGAAACAACGACTATCAAGATAATTTCTTTAGTAATGAAAGAGATCTGAGAACACAAAAAAAATCAGAAAAAGTAATGAAAAAAAACAAACAGAGGAAGAGAGAGTGGAACCATGTGGTGAACCATGTTCGTGACACCCCTCCGTCAAGCATCACCATCGCCGCACCACCCGTCACCATCAAAGCCACCATCACTGTCGTTGTGACCGCACAACGCGCGATCAACCCCCACAACGGTGTGGTAGACCCTCCGTGTGTCCCTCCGTCTTCCTCGTCCAGCGCCGCGACGTTCTCTCCCATCCTCACTGATCCTCTGTTCACAGACGCCCCTTCGTCACCGTCCCACACCCCAGCGGTAAGTTGTTGCCGCCCCCGGACTACCACTGTGCAGCAAATAAGCCCCATTATCACGCTGCTCGAGCCCTTATCCATAATCGTCGCCGAGTTGCAGAATCGAACACCACCCCGTAGTCACTACACGTCGCGTGCCGCTCCCTAAGCGAGACCCAACCACCACCGCGCGCGAGAGGCGAACCTTGTCCAACCGTGCCATCTCGCGCCTCCAATCCCGCCCCCCACGGTCGCTCGACTTTGATCCTGTGGCTTCTGCGGCTGTGTCGTCGTGCCACCGCTGTTGCAGCGGCGCCATTCGTTTCCACCCGAGGAAAAGATGAATGAAGAAAATAGCAGTTATTGTCAGAGGAAAAGAGAAGTTATTTTGATAGACTTAGAATCAGAATTTCAAATGTAAAGCGTATGAAGTGGGTAGTGGAACCTAGAACCTTTTGATGAATGAAAAATGGTAAATGTGGAGCGGGAATGAATGAGGGAGGTTGATGAGAGATTGAAAGGGGAAAGAGAATAAGTGGAGCTGTTGATGTAAAGGGAAGTTATCAAATTTGAATTTACGGTTAAGAAAAATGAAAGTTATCAAGGGTAATTTTGAAAAGTGAAATGTGGACACCAAATCCTTCCATCCCCTTTATTAATTATAGATTATAATTATTATGATTGATTTTTATTTTTTTAAATACATTCCCCACTGACTCAGCATACCAGATCCACCACTGCTATTACCGTATTTGGCCGATTGGATGACACACGAGTCATGGTTGACACAATAAATGGATAAAAGGTTTGCAGAGGTGGCGGTTAAATAGAAGAACCCCAGTCACCCCAAAATATATGGCCATGGAAAGAGGAAGCAAAGTAAAGGTTTCTTAACCCCAAGGGGTTGGTCCAGTGGAGTAAGACATGGTCTCATATATGACAAGTCACGGGTTTGAACTCACACTCGTCTTCTGGGGTGAGGTAAAATGTAAGTATATGTATCTCTGTACGTAAGTGCTCTTTGAGCCTGGGGGCATTCCCTATTTTGGACTGAGACACCATCCCCTCACCCTAAATTTTTCTCTTAAAAAAAATAAAGGTTTCTTTTTATTTAAAGTGTGCCTAAATGGATTATTTTGTATTTTGTAAGTTTACAAACTTTCAAATATCAGTTTACCGATAAAGCATCTCATCTATTCATTGTTTTATAAATATATCCATTGGTTTATTTTTACCTGTGTATCATGCACCACCCTTGGTCAACCGATGTGAGTTGACAAGACAAAACAAGGCTAATTTGAGCATTTTTTAACACCTTAATTGGTTTTGTATTTGTATTTTTACTTTAGTGGGATTTTAGCTTTAAATCAAGGTTTGTGTAGAAGTAAGACTTTATTACTTTTATTTTAGAGTTTCTAACTTCTTGACATTTTTAACTTTTCACACTTTTTAATAAAATAATGTAAAATATATACCTTTTGATACTTATTTAAAATATACCTTTCACCTTTTAATACAAAAATCAAAATATTTAAACATTATCACTGTCAATTTATTTTAAAATATTAAAATTAATTTTGTAAAATCAATATAATATCAATTCACTTTCAATTTAATTACTTTAAATTCAAATCAATTTTGTAAAATCAATATAAATCAAAATCAACACTACCGGAAAAGTTGAATTTAAAGATGGAAATTAGAGACGGAAAAAATTCCGTCTCTAGAAGAGACGGAATCAGAGACGGATTATATTATGTTGAGACGGAACACTAATTCTGTTGTTTAGAGACGGAATTTAGAGACGGACTTTCCGTCTCAAATTTATTCAGTCTCTAACTATTTAAAACAAATTTAGAGACGAAACTCAGAGACGGAAATGGTTCGTGTCTGATAATTTCCGTCTCTGTTTCCGTCTCTAAATTACAAAATGATAATATAAATGGTAATTATTTTTGAGATGGAATTTAGAGATGAAACCTTGTCTATTCACCAATATTCGTCTCTAAGGCCGTCTCTAGTTGATCACCTTAATATTGGTGAAAACTTACTCTTATATGTTAGAGACGTCTCTAACTTCCTTTTTAAATTTTAAAGCAAATTAATTTTAGTATAATATCATGTTTAACAATTTGATTGAAATAAAAACCTTTTAAATATTAATTTATTATTTACAATATGGTTTTGCATAAAAGAACAGTGAATTATTATTATTATTTATTATTATATTACAATATGTGTACATTTCTTGAGGAAAAATTTAAAATATTATCAATAATTAGGAATCTATATACATTTTTAATTTTAAATCTTTTGAAAAAAATATATAATTTTAAATTCTGAACAACTAATAACATATATGTCCTTTAAATTTTTTAAAATATATATTTTAATTCATATTTTTAAACCTAATTATCTAAATTAAAAAAATATCATTTTTATGGTCATTTTAAATTATTTCGTACACTAGATTTAAAATTAACACAATATCAAAATTCAAATTGGTTAAATATAATGAAAATAAAATAAAAAAAACTCAAGACCCAGACTTTACCCATTAGTGACTCTCTATACACGGTACATTATTTCAAATTGAAAATGAAATAAACCCTAGAGAAAGAGGGAAAGAGAAGAAGAGGGGAAAGAAAGGGGAGCTGCAACTTGAAGAAGAAGGGGGCGCGGCCATGGCCGCGGTGTGCAGCGGAGATCGTGGCCACGACCGCGGTGGCTGGCGCGGCACTGCACACGGTGGTGCGCGGCTACGAGGACGGCTGCTGAGCGCGGTGATGAGGGAATGATCGGAGGAACTCCACTGCGGCGGCGCGCCTGGACACAGAGGTGGCCGATGGCTGCTGTGCGGCGCCGGCAGCGAAGACAGGGGGTGAGGTGATACAACTGCGATGGCTGCCGGTCGACAGGGATAGCGGCGGAAGAAGGAGAAGAGGGAAGGAAGTAGCTGCTCGGCGGCTGCGGATCTGAACCGACGCGGTGGTTCTCACGGCAGAGGAGCTGGGCGGCGCGGCGAGGAAGATCAGAGGAAGCACAGCTGCGAGCCACGGTGGCTGGAGGCGGCCGGACGGGAACGATACAGAGGCAGAGTCTACGTTCTCTGACGACGGTGAGTTTTCTGATTTTACTCCTCCTTAATCTCCCATTTTCATTACTCACACTCTTATAAATTCTGAATTTTCACATTCTATTCTCTTATTTGTTTTCAGACTTCATGTGGGGAAAAAATGGTGGTGGCCAGATTACTAGCTTTCTCTTTTCCTTTTGATCTCTGTTTTTTTACTGTAAGTTGAACATTGGACTCTGTAAATGAGACTCTTGATTTGTTAAATTATCTCCCTATATTCTGTTTCTGATTGTAAATTGGGGGCTGCTAATTAGACTATGATTCATGGTAAATCTTTTTAATTTCCCACAAATGTTAGTTCAGTTATGTACAGTACAATCAATCACTCATTATTCACTTAAGAATCATGCAAATGGAGCTATGAAAATACAATCAAGAAATACCGCGACCAGAGACTGAACCTGAAATCTGGAGTGAACTGTCTTTAGCATCTATGTGGTAGATGCCAAGGAGAGATTGTTGCTGACAACAGAGGCTGCAGACAAAATGGGAGTTCCAATGGGATTCAAATTGGTCAGGGGTGCTTACATGTCCTCAGAGAGTAAATTGGCTGAGTCTTTCGGGTATGCATCCCCAATTCACAATACCATTCAGGACACACACAATTGCTTCAATGATTGTTCATCATTCCTGCTTGAGAAGATTGCCAATGGACCTGGTTCTGTTGTTCTTGCAACCCCCACAATATTGAATCAGGTACTTAGATATAATTATAATACAATTTCATTTTTATAAGATGTATAGTACAAGAATCCATATGTCTAATATATGACGTGAAAATGTTGTGTAGGGAAATTGGCTGCTGCAAAAGCACATGAATTGGGGATTGGAAAGGTGAACCACAGGCTGGAATTTGCACAACTATATGGAATGTCAGATGCCCTTTCCTTTAGTTTGGGCAATGCAGGGTTTCAGGTTAGCAAGTACATGCCATTTGGACCAGTAGAGATGGTTATGCCTTACCTCCTAAGAAGGGCTGAAGGTAACAGAGGACTTTTGGCTGCTTCAGGCTTTGATAGGCAACTTATAAGGTAAAATACTCAATTAAATTTTCATTCATATTATAAAACATTAATTTGATCTTCTGCTGACAATGGTTTTTCTTTGTGTACAGAAAGGAGTTGGGAAGGAGGCTAAAAGCTGTCTTTTGATTTGAAGGCTATAATAATGTCCTGTATTTAGGCCAGAAACAAAATTGAATAACTTTTTTGTATAAATTAGAGAATTCTGTAATATGCTATGGCATTGTGCATTCAGTGAAATGAAATCTTCATTATTATGGTTTCTTTGTGTGTTTTGGAATTTAATGAGTAGTATGATCTTGAGTTTATTGATGTATATTTGAATTAGTAGTATTACTAAAAAATGTATACAGGATATTTGAAATGATAAAAAAAATCAGAAAAAAAATCAATGATAGAGACGGAATCCTAAAACATAATTCCACTGGATTAGAGATGAAAAATAAGTCAGTTGCTAGTTAGAGACGGAATTTGAAAACTCAGAGACGGACACACCTTCCAAATTAGCGACAGAAAACCCATTCCGTCTCTGATTAGAGACGGAATACTAAATCATTAGAGACGGATTATTCCGTCTCTGTAGAGACGGAATCGCTGAATATTATAATTCTATTAGAGACGGATTGTTATTTCCTAGAGACGGAACATTTCCGTCTCTAACTAGAGACGGAAATAAAAAATCCGTCTCTAACTGGTTTGCGACGCCAGAATCAGTTAGAGACGAAAAAAGCTCCTTTTAGAGACGGATTTTTTCCGTCTCTATTTTTTATTTTTCTGCTAGCGCGCGTTTATAACAAATTAGTCGCACGTACACACACACTAAATAAATAGGCTATTAGAAATTAATGAAAAGTTGAATGTACCCCAGTTCAACGTTAAGTGAATAAAGAGCTGTAAATTTGAGTTGAGCTCGGTGAATCAACCCGATTTATCGGTGGGTTGGGTTGGTAAAATATAGACTCACATTTTCGCGGGTTAAAAGTCGGTCAACTCACTTAACTCATGAGCCAAAATAGGTTCGAGCTTGGTTGGCTCACTTTATAATTTTTATAATTTAAGCCATTTTTATAATTTTTTATATATATTTTTAATATTTTTGACTTTTTATTATTTTTATATTTTTTAAAGTTGGGTGAGCCAGTCCGCTTAACCCACCAACCTGCGGTGGGTCGAGTCGAGTTGGTATTTTTTCAACTCACCAGAAAAGTGAGCCAACCCGGCTCGGCTCACTTTTAGCCTAACCCGTGATGAGCCAACCGGGTGAGCCGAGTGACTCACTTTGACACAGTTTAGCTTTAAAATTTAAATAACTAACTTTAGAAACACACACATATATAGAGAGAGAGTTGAAAATTTTGTGTTTACCAAACGATTTTGATGGATTCAAAATTGTCGACATTCTTTTTTTTCGATGTAGGAGAGCAATGAGATTCAAAACATAGAACCCCATGTTAAACTATCCAAACCCCAACCACCGTATCCATCCTAATAAATTGTCGACGTTCTAAATTAAGTTTTATAGATTTGATTATATTTTACAGATGTTTAATTAATTTTAGAGGAACCATCTTTAATTTGTCAAGTATTTATACGTACTGACGTACAGGAATATATTCTTCGTCTGATATCCGCCTTTAAGGTTGAAGCTCAATTCACCTAAGTTTTAATTTCAGGATATGAACCTAATTTTTTATTTGACTGAGGAGTGAGGACAAATCTAATTATAATTCCGAATTCATGATGTAACCCATATATAAGAACGAGTCAAACTACGACCAAATTTCTCAGGTCCACATCATCTCCTCCATGCATTCCACGCATGCAACCCTTTTCTACTTAGAATTAAATGCAGGGTGATGGGTATACCTCAAGAGACAGAGAACGCCGACGAAAGTGAAAATGCGAATATGCAAAGTAGAAGGCTTATTTGTAAAATAATAAAATTTTAATTTTTTAAAAAATTGCACAAAAGGGGCCGCTTATTTGAGGTTGTAACTTACATCTTTAGTAGAGGGATGTATAATAATGGGCCCCATGTTCCTAGACATATATTTACAGAGGAAGTGGAGAGGGGACCTAAGTACCCTTTCATATATGTAAGGTTACAATGGTTTAAACCATACCTTTTCATTAAAAGTTGTGATGGCCCTACCCATCAAGAATCCATCCAACTAAAGGCTACAATATATATATGTAGACTTACATGTGACTTCCAATATATATCTATTGATCACAAAAATGGATATTACAGGAACCACCAAGATACATTCAACCAATATTTTAATAAATCAATGGAAGCCCAAAATCATAGAAAATATATTTTCTAACATTCTCCCACTTGGGCAATATTGATTTATAAAACAAAACAAAAAATAAATAAATATAATTAATGTAATGTAACACACACACACATATTTGAGATAAAATAAAATAAATAAAAAAGATAAAAAAACTCAAAAAAACTCATTGGTTCAATAATTGTGGCCACTTCTTATCTTGACTATAGTCAAAAATAACATGACCAATACGGACTAACAAGATTGATTAATTAGAGTTGTAGATGAGAAAATAAACAAAAATCGTTTATATCACCTATAACCACTAATTACACAACTCTTATTGTCATGATCACTAAATAAGTGTACTAGCACAATACACGTCGTAGTATAATTTGTGATCTGTTCATACTACCGTGTATAGGTCCTCGTTATGTTTTCCCAAGAAAGCATAACCGATCTCATAAGGAGATCCATGCTTCATATGAAACGCCATTTAATAAAGTGCACTAAATCTTCCCAAGAAAGACCAATGTTTTCATCAATCTCCCTAAGGAGATCATGAACATGTTTCATACGAAGCATCATTCCATAAGGAAACCAGAGATGAACATCTCAATATACAAATATGTATATAGATACAATAATAAAATTGCATGACAAATATAGATACAACAATGTTAATAAACAAAGAAAATGAGCATGATTTTATTAACATAATAACTTACTAGTTTCATACAAATTAAAATAAAAAATTGCAATAAACATTAACTCCCACTAATTAAATACATCAAAAGATTTTACAATTCCCATATTTTGAACATGTCTCATGAACACAATAGGTCTAAGACCCTTGGTTAAAGGATCTGCAATTATTTCTTTAGTAGACATGTGCTCAACCATGATTTCTTCGTGCTCCACCATTTCTCTCACCACCAAGAATTTAATGCTTATATGTTTAGAAACGGAAGTAGTTCTATTATTCTTAGTGAAGAAACAAACAAAATTATCATCACAATATATCTTCAATGGCTCTAGAAATAGAATCAACTATACCAAGAGCAGAAATAAAATTCTTTAACCACATTGCACGGGTCACAACACCATACAATGCTACAAACTTTCCTGCATGGTAGATGAGTCTGTCAGAGTTTGTTTAACGTTCTTCCAAGATATAGCACCTTCAACCATAATGAAGATATATCCAGAAGTTGACTTCTTCATCAGGGCATCCAGCAAAATCAGCATCTGAATACCCTATCACATTTAGATCATCAACCTCTCTATAAACAAGCATATAGTTCTTTGTTCTGTAAGTACCACATCACCTTCTTAGCGGCAACCTAGTGAGCATGTCCATGGCTAGATAAATACCTACCCAATATACTTACAGTGAAGGACAGATCAAGTCGAGTAGACACCTGAGCGTACATCAAGCTACCCACTGCACTAGCATATGGAACATTCAACATTACTTCTTTCAACATTTTTTCTTAGGACATTGATCATTACTAAGTTAATCTCCTTTAACGACTGGAGCATTTCCAGGTTAGAAATTTTCCATATTAAATCTTTTCAAGACTTTATCAGTATAAGCCTTTAAGATAAACCTAAGAGTCTTTGTCTTCTATCTCTATGAATCTCAATTCCCAAGCAAAGGAGGGTTCACCTAAATCCTTCATATCAAAAGAAGAAGATAAGGCCTTCTTGGTCTCTACAAGCAAACTAAGGTTATTGCTAGCAAGTAAGATATCATCCACATAGAGAACAAAAAAGATAAACTTACTCCCACAGATCTGAGATAAATACGTTGATCCACATTATTTTCCTCAAATCCCATGGAAGAAACAACTTCATCAAATTTAATGAACCATTGTCTCAAAGCTTGCTTTAATCCATGAATTGATTTCTTTAATTTGTACACCAAGTTCTCCTTTCCATTCACTATGAACCCCTTGGGTTGCTGCATATAAACTTCTTCATAGAGATCACCATTTAAGAAAGTTGTTTTAACATCCATTTGATGAAGTTCCAAATCATAATGAGCCACAAATCCATTATGATTCTAAAAGAGTCATTTGATGATATAGGAGAGAATGTCTCTTTGAAGTCAATGCCTTCCTTTTTTGTAAATCCTTTTGCCACTAATCTTGCCTTAAAGCGTTCCACACTCCCCTTGGAATCCTTCTTAGTCTTAAACGCCCATTTACATCCAATGGGTTTAATACCATTAGGAGGTTCCACAAGCTCCCACACAACATTGTGACTCATGGAAAGAATTTCATCATTCATGGAATCAATCCATTGTGAGATAAATCACTAGAAATAACCTCACTATAATTTTCTGGATCCGACATACTACCTTTGTTAAAATCCTTCTCCCCAGAAAAATATAGTAATCATCGGGGATAACAGACCTTCGTTTCTTTAAGAACGTCTAAGAGGCACCACTTTAGGTTGTTGAACATGAGCTTGTGGTGATGGTGGATCATCTGCAACCTGTGGTTGTTTTCTTCAGGTACTTGGTCATTTAGTGGACTCTCAACTCTGTCTTGTACAATAGGTATTGGTATTATTACATTTCCTCGTTTAGAGCCTGACTCCCCACTTTCATATTCTTTTAAACCACCAATTTCATTTTCAAGAAACCTTACATTAATAGCCTCTATTATTTTTGTTGTGTGGACAATAAAATCTATACCCCTTAGCATTAATTGGATAACCAATGAAATAACACCTAGTGGTTTTAGGGCTTAACATTGTTGAATTGGGGTCAAATTTTTACCTCAGTAGCACATCCCCATATGCAAAGATGGTTTAAACTAGGCTTCCAACCTTTAAATAACTCAAAAGGTGTCTTAGGTACCAATTTGGATGGAACTCTATTTAATATATACATGGAAGTTTTAAGAGCTTCTCCCCAGAGGAAATCAGGTAACTAAGAATGATTCGTCATAGACCTTACCATATCTATTAGGGTACGATTACGTCTCTCAACCACACCATTTTGTTCTGGAGTACCGGGCATAGTATATTGAGAGATACTTAGTGAAAGGTCCCATATATTGTCCCCTTTCTCCATGTCTTCCATAGAACTCACCACCTCTATCAGATCTAACTATTTTGATCTTTGTGCCACATTGATTCTCCACCTCACTCTTGAAAATCTTAAACTTCTCTAAGCTAAAGATTTCTCACTTATAAAGTAAACATAACCAAATAGAGAATAATCATCAATATAATGTTAAATAATTATAAGTCTATTTCCACATAAGGTAGTCTTCAAAGGCCCACATATATCAGTGTGAATGATCTCTAAAATCTCTCTACTTATTGTAGAACCTTTCCTATATTTTTCTTGTAAATTTTCCTCTTATGTAATCTATGCATTCCTCAAAATCACTTGGATCATCTAAGGGAGGTAAAATGTCTTCCTTAATTAATCTATTTATCCTATCCTTAGAGATATGACCTAGGTGTCCATGCCACAAAGAGAAAGAAGTATCATTTACTAAATGTCTCTTATTCCTAGTACTTTGAACGTGGAGGGTATTATAAGTATTAGAATCTAATTCCAAACTATATAAACCATCATGCTTATAGGCTTTACCAATAACTTGGGAATTATAAGATAAAAGACACAATCCATTATGAAAATTAAAAGAGAATCCACACTCATCAAGTCTTCGCAAGGAAATTAAATTCTGCCTCATGGATGGTACATACAAATTACAAAGTGTCTCTTAAATGTAAAGTAAAACCAGACTCTAATCTTAACTCTACTAATCCTATGTTGTACATTGACTTTATTTCCATTTCCTTCAAACAGGTTCACTTCAACCTCACTTGGTTTTCTCTTTGTAAAGAATTAGAAACATGAATTGACGCCCCCGAGTCTAACCACCATGAATTTAAAGGAATGTTAACCATACTAGACTCAAAACAAGCTAAAGCATATGACTTACCTTGGGTTCCATTTTGAATCAAAGACCTAAAGGCTTGGCAATTAGACTTCTTGTGTCCTATACCCTTGCAAAACCAACATCTCATCCCTCCTTTCTTAAAATTAGGTCTTGAACTAGATGCAGGACGAGATGGACCTATCTCCATATCATTCCCATGTTTATGGTATGGTTTCTTTCCCTTCTTCTTAAAAGGACCTTTCTTTACAAACTTATGATTGGGTTGGGAAAATAGGTTCACACTCTCATGGTTCACATGGTTCATCCTCTCTTCCCCTTGCACACAAATAGATATAAGAGTATTTATGTCCTACTCCTCCTTTTGGGTATTATATGAAGTTTTCAAAACGTCAAACTTACTAGGCAAGGAATTTATGGCATTATGGAGAAGGAAGTTATCGGTCACAGGACATTTAAGATCACTAAGCTTATTAGCTATGTTAATAATCTTCATAATGTGCTGCCTAACACCACTAATTCCATCATACCTCATATTAATGAAGGTCTCCATCAATTGACCAGCTTCAGTCTTTCCAGAAACAACATATTTCTCACTAATAAAGGCAAAAAAAGTCTTTGCATTATGAGAATGTGGAATTGCTTTAACTAATATATCATCAATGGACCTCTTTATAAGCATTAAAGCCTTGCGATTAGCCTTTGTCCACTCTTTACGATAAGCTTTTTGTTCAACTTTGCTTGTTGCAGTCAAAGGAGCAGGCTCATCCTCCTTTATTGCAATGTCAATGTCCAACAAGTTAAGTGCTAGCTCAATGTCATCCTTCCATTTCTTGTAAATATTTCCAGCCAATATCTCTACTTGATTTGCAGAGTTATTAAGAGAGAAAGTGATAGGAGCTGAAGAATCATAAATAAATAAAATGATTAACAACATAGGCAAATAAAATTAATAACAGGGAATATAACACATATGATATAAACTCCCATGTGGGTGGAGTATATATTAATAAAACAACAGTTAAAAATTCCAACACTTGTGGGCAGAAGGAATTATTAATCGTTCAAACATTCCCAACAAATTAAACACATTCCAAAATAATTCATAACCTAATTTCCTGTGGGTAAATTAAATTACAAATTACTCAAGAATCTCTACATCCAAGAAAATCAAACAGGAAATCCCAACAATATCTATGAACGAACCACTGTAGTGGCACATATTCACTTCAATTAAAATAATCCCCAATATTGGATCCCATTTTGCCTAAAAAATCATTTTATTTTAATTATATTAATTAAATTAAAGTACATTGAGAGTGTACCTTCTTAAACTAAAACTAGGGAGAGTGACTATCATAGATAGATCCAAAATAATATTGAAACATTTCTCAAGCACAAAACATATCATAAAAGTGAAACACTAGAATTTTAAATAATCTAGAAAAGCCATGAAATAGAAATAAATTAATAACAAATATTTAAAAATTTTAAAAATTTCGTATCCTAGATATTTAAATTCTATTTGTCAATACGAACACAATGCAAAAAACAGAACTCAAATCAGAGTTCTACAAAAGTTACACTCTCCCTCACTCTATGCAAGCCGCGAGTGGGCTTCATATACAGGTTACTGTTCATCTTAAAAAAAAACCAAGAACTTTTAGACATAATGTTGATCGACGGCCTACTTTGGGACGCGATTTCTCACTCATTTATTAACCGTTTTGAGTGATTCTTGATCCTAAACACATCTACAAAATTTCTACTTTCTAATTATGTAATTTGTTTAGGCATAATCGGATTAAAAGACTATGAAAAAGTGGCACGAACATGTGCAAATGACCACGGTCCAGACGCGACTCTTCACGGTTTGGACATGATTTCTCATGTTTCTACATACGATTTCATCTAGAAATTAATTGTAAACTCTTCCAAACATTGCTAGGGATAAAACGGTTCATGTTTAGGATTATCAATTTCTTTTTTCATGGCTTCAAGACTTAACAAAACAAGGGTTTAATGTAGTGAAAAAATGAGTCTCTCATGGGAAAAGTTTGTATACTAAAAATGACATGTTTTATTTTATTCTCACGCACTTTCTGGTGCACGAAATTACAAACCTAATAATCCCAACATATTATTTTGAAAAGAAACATGCGTTCTAAATTATTAAACAACATATCTTTAATTTCATATTCAACCATAAAACAAAAAAGAAAAGGGTCCTAGGCATGCAAATATGGCTCCGATACCACGTGTAGAAATATAAAACATCACATTTCTTAAACACGTCATGAACAAAGAAGATAGGATGATGGCATACCTCTAGAAGCCATGAATTATCCACTTGTTTTGACTTGTTTGCACCCTTTGAATATTCAAATTTTAGGATAGGATCTTCCTCCCCTTCTTCCTCAAATGTTGATGAGATTTAATGTAAGTACATTAGAAAAAGTTCCATATGCTCCTAGACATATTTATATTTATAGAGGAAGTGGAGAGGGGACCTACCCTTTCATGTAAGATTGCAATGGTTTAAACCATACCTTTTCATGAAAAGTTGTGATGGAAACCCATCAAGGATCCATCTAACTAAAGGCTACAATATATATCTGTATACTTACATGTGACATCGAATATCCATTGATCACATAAATGGATATTCCAGAAACCATCAAAATACCATTCAACCATATTTTAATAAATCAATGGAAGCCCAAAATCATATATAGAAAATAAATTTTCTAAAACTAGTGTCATAACTCATAAGTCAGTAATTTTTCTCAACATTAATTCAAAATGACAGGCTAAAGCATGCTGGCAATTGGCCTAGGCCTATCTGCAAGGAGCGGTGATATATCATCTTGTTATGAACTTATGATGCAGTATGTATTAGCTTTTGTCTTTCAGTAGTTCATATAGGGGTCTCTCTTCTATTTGCCTTTGTTTCAACGCATTGCTAGTTAATGAGGTGGATAATATTATATTGTTGTAATTTATGGGTTAAAAGCTGACAGATCATATTTGGTTTAATGTGCAGGAAAGTTTGGGATGCATTAACAGGGATGACTTACACTTTAAATTTTGAGCATAAGCACATTGTTTGAGCATGTGTTTTTCTGAGGCAGATTTGGGGATGTTATTTTCATACTGATTACTATGCTTTCTGTTGATATTCATTTCTGTAGGAGAAACTATATATGTATTAGTTATAAAAGTACAAATAAATGAAACATGGTAATTGGAATTAGATAAATTGTAATTCAATTCAAGCCATTTGGTGTAACTACCTACTTGATTTCACTTGGAGTTACCTTTTGTTGCTGGAATTGTAAGCTGAGTCACCAGAGTTGTGCCCGAATTGTGAGAATCTGGGAATTTTGATTCTGTTACATTTCAAATGATATAGATATCAGAGGGGCAGGGAGCCAAATGGCCACTGTAGGCAACGATCAGGGATTCTGTTTTCATATGCATTGATATTTTTATACTCACCTTTTGCTTACTGTGGAATCCATGATATGATTGAGCATGATGCACCACCCAGAGAAGTGGATAAATGAAAATCCCCTGGTTCAGTCAGAACTGTTGAATGTCCTTCTTCATAGTTACCAGACAACATTGAGTTCATGTACTGATAAGGGAGGTGTCAAGTATATCCTCCATGATTATGAAGCCATTTGAATCAGCTTGTCTTGATTTGCAAATTTTGTATGATAGCTTTCTTGTTTTTAATTTATAAATATATCAATATTGGACGCAATATTCTGCACTGAAGGTAGTAGTTGTTTTAATTTCTTGTTTTTAATGTGCAATTTTGTAAAATAGTTCAGACACTTGAAACTAAATCATACATTACAACTGCTGATAGTTCCACTGTTAAGTTATGGGATGCGAATTAGTAAGTACCAAGCCTTGTTGGTCAATTTCTTTACCAAAATCTTCGTATATGGTTCATGATGTTGCCTTTGTTTTCAACGATGGATTGGTGAAGAGTTATGATATGCCATGTACTGTGGAATCAACCTCATTGGAGCCAAAGTATGGTAATTGTAAATCAAAAGAAAAGAAAGAGGCAGGGAAGGAATGACACTAATAATTTCTCCTTTTCTTTTTTTTGGCAGTGTGTTAGCATTACCTAGATCAAGTGCCTACTTTTGTACGTGATTAATAAACTAAATTTTGTAAATTAAGTTGTATTGGACATTTACTGAATTGAACGAGATTGTTCCAGCTAGTTAAAATAAGCTTTATGTTTGCTTTCATTTCAACTCTTATGGAATAGGAAATGACATGGTATACTTGCTCAACAATCATGACCATTGAAGTTGGCTTGAATCTATGGATAGCCAGGCCAGTTTTGGCCGGTGCAGTCTAGATTTTTTAATTTTGTATGTGGAGGGGAATACATGCAATTTTTTTTAGTTTCAATGGTATCCTTTCAAGGAGGCCATCCAAACCCGAGAACATTCACATCATATTCTCTCTCAACAAGAATTTTTTTCAACCACACTCAAACCCGAAATCTTGAGGATAATCAAGTATCTACCACTTGAACCACGGATTGGTGGGATACATGCGATCTTGGTATTCAAAGTAATTAAATGTAGAATTAGAGTTGGGACTGCAGGGCCGGCCCAATATCGCCCAATTTATAGTGAGGTCTCAAGCAAACTTTTATTTTGGGGCCTTTTTAAATACATGAAGAGACTTTAAAAGTTAAAATTCATTTAGCAAGATTGAACCATCAACTATTGAGGAGGAAAATCAATTTATAAACCAATGAACTAGGCCTAATTATAATAATATTTTTATTTTTTGTATAAAGGATGTTACTAAAAATTGGGGGCCTAAAGCAAGGGCTTTAGCAGCCTTACCCTTGGGCCGACCCTGGTTGGGAGGGCGTGATGTTTTGATAATGTTGATATCCATGGGCGTAGCCAAGGGGGGCTGGCGGGGGCCATGACCCCCCAAATTTTTTTAATCTTTTTATCAATTATATAAATCTCACATAAAATATTTTATTAACTATTAATCTGGCCGTCCAAAACATTTTGTAAATTTAATAGTATTACCTCTTTATAATTCTTTCACTACTTGTATTAAGTCATCATTTCCTTTTTTTATATATTCTTTATATTAATTATTTTTCCTTATTTTGAGATCATGAAGAGTCATTCAAAATTAAAGAAGATTGTGTTTATTTGAATGTGATTTTTAGATCTCCATGATAAAAAAATAAAAAATCTTACAAGAATAAAAAGAATTTTCTTTGATTTGATTTGAATTTTACTTTTAGGTATAGATAATAAAATTAAAAAAATATTTTTAATATTTAAGTTTTTTTTAAAATCATGCTACATCCAAATTTACCCTTATTGTAATTTTTTTCAATATCCTTTTTTGTAAGTCAAACTCTGTTGTATTTCTCATATTAACTAACCTAAAAATTATAAATGTTCAATAAGTATGACGGGTAAAGATGAAAAAAAGATAATAAATGTATCTAAAAATTTGTAAAAAGTCTAAGAAAAATGACTAAATAAAATCATCAAAAAAATCTTGTAAAAAGGACTCATTATAGTATTTTATTGTGGCTCCTCCAATGAAAAATCCGGGCTACGCCCCTATTGATCTCACTTTAATGATTGTTTTACCTTTTTATGACAACAAACAAACATAATTACATAAAAATCTAAAATATTGATATTTATTCAATGACTTGAAAACAAATATGAGAAATGCTATATCCTCCTAATTGATCCTGCTACAAATCCTCCTAATACTATATATAGTAAGTATTATATAAAAAACAAATATATTTCATATCTCAAAAAAGAGAAAGTATTTAATACTTACTATATATAGTATTATGATGATTTGTAGGAGGATCAAGTAGGAGGAAATAGAATTATTCAACAAATATACTTCTGTAAACCATTTAATGTCTATATGTATTGCCAAACACAAGCTAAAGAAAAAGTAGCACCTGGGCACAGAAACAAAAGCCACCAAATTATGTAATTAACTCTGGTGGCTAAAGACTAAAAAAAATTTGAAACCGAACTTGAAATTTGTGACATACACCAAACAAAAGCCCAAACGGAATTGATGCCCATCAAAAGAAAAGCCTTGCAAGGCACCAACAAACAACACCATATACCACTCACCAGAGACATATCCAAAAAAGAATTAGTACAACTTCATATCAGCACAACAGAAACGAAAAACGATGCCCACAATAACATAACAGAATAAAAGACTTCAAATTAAAGAGATACAAGATGCTGGAAAATTAGCCCAAGAGAAAAAAGGGAAATCAAAGGATGGATCCCTTGATCTTAACCAATTCCAAGACCTTATCTTGATGAGATCAAACAGTTTAGCAGAAAAAATGATATCATTCCTAGCAAGCCACAAAGACCATATTGTTGCCAACCAGACCGTAGACCAACGAAAACGGCCCTTAACAAAACAAGAGAGGAGCCCCACAAATTGAGCAAAATTAACATGGGCAAAATTAGATAACACAGCAGAATAACCAAATCAGTTCAATCATGACATCCAAATGTAGTATGCAAAATAACAATCGAACAGTAGGTGAAAGGTTGTTTCAAGTCCTTCACCACACCAAACGCAACCTCCAACAGTGGATGTGAACACATTTCTCTTAATTAAGTTTTGCTTTGACGGTATTCAATCAAGTATAGCTTTCCAAGCAAACCCATTAACTTTTGAAGGCACTAGTTTAGACCAAAGAAACTGCCAAATTGGAATCTCAAGAATTGAAGATGCTATCATTGATGAGGACTTTATAGGCAGATTTAACTGTGTAAGTCTCCTCCATAGATACCTTTCCATCTTCACATGTCTTTATGATCAACATGAAATACTACTAAATTTAATTTAGCTTGCAAAAGAGTTAATTATTCAACCTCCAAGTGAAAAAGGCTTCTTCTCCAACACCAATTCCAATAAAAAACACAATTCCTCCAAACCATAAATAAGTCACTACCAAATCTTTGTTAGTAGCAATAGAATATAATCTACTGCTCACAAAAAGCCATGGGACCACACCAAACATTCTTCCAAAAATATCATTATTATTTTGTTTATTATAGTTTATGTAAATTTATTTAATAATAATTAATATTCAAAATAATTAAAATGTATTACTAATATTTTTAAATTATAAAATCTAAAAAGGAAAAAAAATCTTGTTATTAATATACTCTCTATTAAATGTGAGTCCTCTTGAATGTTTCTTGAGTTAATAAAGCCCCCATATTAAACTAGATTGCTTTCTAAAATTTTAAAAATCTTTTCAAATTAAAAATACTATATATAATACACTATTTTTTTAATTTAAATGAAATCCTATTTTATTTTAAATCATAACAAATGTTATTATCTTTCAATGAAATCAAATCTTATCATGGGAGGAATTTTGATTTTCATATTATTTTACTTTGATTCAATTTTAAAGTATTATTACTATAATTATGTTATTATTTTAAAATCTAAATCAAATCCAATTCAATTTTGCGAATCTTATGATTGAAGGATTTCATATTTTACTATTATTTTATTTTGAGTCAAATTTAAAAAACCATCATCATTATTATCTTTAAATCTAAATTAGATCATATTTAATTTTAAATCATAACAAATACTAGTTCAATTATAATTAACTGATGATATAAAACGAAATATATACTCATATATTGCATGAGCTAAAAATCTACTATAATTAATATTAGTATCTTAAAAATATTGATCAAGAAATTAATGAATGAAAAATCTTCATTAAAAAAATGCATTTTTCAGTACATGGGTAACACTGATTGGGATTTGTTAATGACAATTGTCAAGAGAAAAAAAAACAGAGAACCGCAAGAGTCATGAAGGGTTAACAGTTAACGCCACCAAGAACGCAAGAGAGATATATATAAAAGTAGGGGTAGATATGTAATTTAAGATAGATTAGAAGGGTAGAAGAAGAAAGGTTCGAAGCTTCAATTCCAATAAATCCAATAAATAAGGTTAAGGGTTGGAGCAGTGGGACTGGGAAGATTAAGGTCGTGATAAGATCCTCGCTTTGCTTTGCTTCTCAGACCGCGCTTGGCTGTTTCTCTCTGCGACGAGGGTTTTTTGGCGGGAAAAGATGTCGGGAAAGGGAGCCAAAGGGTTGATAACCTCCGCCAACAAGGACAAGGACAAGGACAAGAAGAAACCTATTTCACGTTCTTCTCGTGCCGGTCTTCAGGTCAGATCTCTCACTACCTTCCATTAATCTTCTTATTCCGCTTCCACAATCTATGTCTAACCCTAACCCTTTCTCTCTTCCGCTGATTTTTAACCCAGTAGCTACATTTATTTCGTTCTTGCTGTCGTTAACGGCACCGTTTCATGAAACCCCTTTGGGTTTGAAAATTTAAATCACTCCCCTTTTCTCGCTAACTAGTTGACTTAAGCTTGCTAGTTACTGTGATTATTCATAATGATAACCTTATTTCACACATGTGTTCTCCATGCTATTTTGTAATTTGCATTTTGAATTTTTTTAGTGTAACCGGAAAGAAAAAACGGAACTTTCCTTCTGAGTACACTACTAACGATCTAGGTGAATCAAGCCAATCAATCTTTCTAGGTGTTAATTATAAAAACAAAAAAAAATACTTGTGCTTTTGCATTGAATTCTATAAGCCATTAACATTTTGAATTATATAAGCCAGAGTTTTAATGTGTAACAGAATTCTATCAATTTTTATTTATCCCATTATGTACCCAGATCTGTTACTATTTATCAATTCAATTAACTGACTCATAGAATGCTCAAGTTGTACAATCAGTTGGCTTATATTAGGTAGATTGCACATCTAGTGACATTGAAGTTCGAAGCTTTTATTTGTTCATTATGTGTTTTTAGAATTTATCTTTACTGTTATTTAGCATGGATTGTTTAGGAGATAAGTTATGAGAAGTTCAAAAAACAAGTTATGGAAGCTTGTTGGAAATTCACAATCTGAGTAGGTTTACTTACTTTCCTAGTGTGTTTTGTTGATGTGTTAAGTATGTAAACTGAATTGGGGAGAGGAGTTTTCTTTGAATACTGCATTAACTATTGATGCATCAGGCAACTGGATTGCAAGGTGTTTGTTATTTGATTTATGTGAGCTTCTTCTATAATGTAATCTGCAGTTCCCAGTTGGTAGGATCCACCGGCTGTTGAAGTCAAGAACCACATCTAATGGAGAGTGGGAGCCACGGCTGCTGTCTACTCTGCTGCTATCTTGGAGTATCTGACTGCTGAAGTATTAGTGGAGTTGGCTGGAAATGCTACAAGGATCTCAAGGTTAAACGTATTACTCCCAGGCATTTACAACTCGCAATTCGGGGTGATGAAGAACTGATACACTGATCAAAGGAACAATTGCTGGAGGAGGTGTGATTCCTCACATTCACAATCTCTATCAACAAGTCTTCCAAGGAGTAGGTTACTGATGGTTTATATAGCTGCTTGATGGAAAATCTCTGTCTCTACTAAGTGGATTTGTTAGTTGCACTTGTTAAAACTCTAGGGACCTCTTATTTATGCTTAAGTTTGCTGTTGATAAACTTGATCTTTTGTTTCTCTCAACTTAATATGGTACTAATATTGCACTTGTTATTTGCATTTTCCTTCAACATTGGGTTGGGACTGGTATTTCATCATTTCATTTGCTAGAAATTTCATGTTATGAAACGAATCAATGGTATATCTGGTCTTTAGTTGAATTTCTTTCCCGTCACGCTACTAGGTTGTGCTTGTTACTTTACTGGTTCCTACTTTACAAAAGTGTGAAACGATTGAGATTATTTATTGGAGATATTTTTGCATCTGTTCTCATTGATAATATGGTTGTAGCCTGTGAACTTGCAGGAATAAAAAGCACTTCCTTCAAGAGGAAGCAAGAATTACTCTACCCTTTCCCCTGTGGGTCTAATAATCTAACATGAAAATTTCTCATTTCTAAATAGGATACGTATTAGGGCATGTTTGATTTGTATTTTCATTTCTGTGTTTTATTTTCTATTTTATTCTGTTTTTATTTTCTGAAATTTTGTAAAGGAAAAACTAGAAATGCTGGAAACGACGATTTTTTTTTTGTTTCCAGCATTTTCAGTTTTTCTTTTATAAAATTCTAGGAAACAGGAAATGAAAATGCAAACCAACCAGGCCCTTAGGGTTTGTTTGGTTTGAGGAAACGTTTTCTGTTTTCATTTTCTATTTTCATTTTGTTTCCTGTTTTTTCTGAAATTTTACAAAGTAAAAACTGGAAATGCTAAAAACAGCAAATTTTTGTTTCCAGTATTTCCAGTTTTTTCCTTTGTAAAATTTCATAAAACAGGAAACAGAAAATGGAAACATGAAATGAAAATGCAAACCAAACAGGCCTTTATATTCTTTTCCCCGTTTTCATTCATGATCCTATGTAGGAATTTCCACTTTCCAGGGAAAAACGGAGAATTTTGTTTAAGTAACTATTATTATGATACTCAGAATTTCAAAATGTAAATTAACCATATCCTTTTAACCACGCAAACTTACACTAAAAACCATTCTGGTATTGTTGTAATTGCAGTGGGGTCTTCGATTGTGATGAAAACGATGATTTTAATCATCACGATGGTTCAATTCAACCGTAGTTTTTTTTTTTTTGGGTGAAGCTGATGTTGTAGTTGCCAATGCTTGGGACATTGCTGTAGCAGATATGTTTGTTATTTTACGCTGGTGATGTTGATTTTAATGTGCCATTAACTGGGTTGTAAAATTTTTAATTTCTTATTGTTCCATATAAAAAGTAGTAAAACTAATTAACAAGAGAGAGAAATTGTGAGGGATTTTCTTTGACCTCCTTAATGATATCATTTAGAAAGAAAAAAAAAATTCATTGTCAATCATTTTTCTTTAATTCCATGTTCTGTTTTTTTAACATGGTAAAGACCTTTGGAAAGAAAAGACTTTTAAAAAGGAAGGACCTGTGTTAAAAAGGAGCACCTGCGTTACTAAGGTGCTCATCCGACATTTGCTTATAACTTATTTAATTTATTAAAAAATCATGTTATAAACAAGGATATGAGTTTTGAAAAAAAAAAAAGACAAGGATATGAGTACACTACTCTTAGTGGTGTTAGATCATGTTATAAACAAGAATATGACCACGCTACTCTCACTGACGTAGCTCGAGCTACTCTCACTGACGTAGCTCGAACTCACGTTATAAAGTGATTTTAGGGTAAACGAACACGTAGCTCGAACAACTGACTCTCACTGGTATACAATACTGTTATTGGTGTTAGCTCGAACTCACGTTATAAATTGATTTTAGGGTAAGCCAACACGTAGCTCGAACTCACGTTATTAATTGATTTTAGGGTAAACATTGATTTTAGGGTAAACGAACACATAGCTCGAACAGCTGGCTCTCACTGGTGTTAGCTCGAACTCACGTTATAAATTGATTTTAGGATAAACCAGCACGTAGCTCGAACTCACGTTGTAAATTGATTTAAGGGTAAACGAATACGTAGCTCGAACAGCTGACTCTCACTGGTGTACACTACTCTCACTGGTGTTAGCTCGAACTCACATTATAAATTGATTTTAGGGTAAAGGAACACGTAGGTAGTCACTTAGAACAACTGGCTCGTCAGAAACAGGACCATATCCTTTTCATAATCTTCGATCGTCTATTTTTGCTTACATTTGTGCATCACCATAAACACGTAGCTCGAACAGCTGGCTCGAACTCACATTATAAATTGATTTTAGGGTGAAGGAACACGTAAGTAGTCACTTAGAACAGCTGGCTCGTCAGAAATAAGACCATATCCTTTTCATAGTCTTCGATTGTCTATTTTGCTTACATTTGTGCTTCACCATAAACACGTAGCTCGAACAGTTGGCTCTCACTAGTGTACGCTACTCTCACTGGTGTTAGCTCGAAATCACGTTATAAATTGATTTTAGGGTAAGGAACACGTAGGTAGTCACTTAGAACAGCTGGCTCGTCAGAAAATAGGACCATATCCTTTTCATAGTCTTCGATTGTCTATTTTGCTTACATTTATGCTCACCATAAACAGGTTCCCTTAGGATTGAGCAACAAACACATAGGGGTGGACAAAAAAGACCAACGAATTCCAATTTCATTAGAGAAATCACAGGTTGAGATTTGGAAGTTGGAATTACATTTCAGACGCCCTATGCATTTCACTACACTACCACAATCCACAGAATAGTGAGATGCATACACTTCACAGCAACTAAAACTCAAACACCAGTCCATGACTACATTGGATTTAACAAAACTACAAGGCTACCAGTTACACGATGGAAAACAATTTTATTCCCTAAGACCTTAACACTGAAACAGTAATGCATTACAACAGACAGAAAGAGAACATCACCAGTCCAACAGCTACCACCTAATGCTGATACATAAATATTTAAAATTTCATCATTTAATGAAAGAAACCGTTGGAACATCAACTGGTAACTGGTGGATCTCATCCACCCAAGGGCTTCTCTCCTTAGCAGGGCTGATGGTCTTAAGAGCCTTCCACACTGCACCGTTACACTTAAATCCAGAACCGAATGCAATCTGCCATGTTCTATCTCCCTTCATGATCCTCCCTTTGGCTTCTGCATAAGCCAGTTCATGCCAAAGTGAACTGCTAGAGGTGTTTCCAAAATGATAAAGTGTCATCCTTGATTGTTCCATATGCCAGGAAGGTAGCTGCAAGTTTTTCTCCAGTTCATCCAAAACAGCTCTGCCTCCAGCATGGATGCAAAAATGTTCAAAAGCCATCTTGAAATCTAGAATATGAGGTTTAATCTTCATCTTGAAAAACTTCTTAGCAATCAATGTGGCGAGGAACAACAGTTGTTCAGGAAAAAAAGGACGAGCATAAAAGCGAAGCATTGAGATTATGAGTACGATAAAGAGAATTGCAAACATGGGAAGAGGCTCGAAAGTGGCAACGAAACAAAAAAGACCCACCCAGTTTCCAAAAATTGTACCTTGAAGACCAAAGCAAGCAAGATCCCAGGAATGTAGCCGGAGAAGAGAAGAGAGATTTGAGTTTGAAGAGAAGAGGAGAGACAGGTAACAACTCCTCTTCGTTGTATTTCATCGTTTCGTATACGTTGTATCTGCATTTTCATTGGGGATTGAAGCGGTGCAATTGCATTCTTGACAATTTGTGTCACGGGTGTTGTTGCAATCTGCTCCTATTGTCAGGCTCTCCCTAATTCGTTGGCCAGCATTTGGATTCATCATTTAATTATAGTGCAATAGGAAATACATGTACATCAGTACAGTATGTGATATATGGCGATAATAACTTTTATACCTAACAAGATATCACTTTTCCTAAAATTTTGATTAATGAGCTCATTTTTTATTTGTAACTTTTTCAGTGAAAAATATATAATTCTTTAACTAAATATTTGCAAATAATTACAAGTTTTTATGTTCCTCTTTGTGCCTTCACGCTTTCATTATTACCTGTGCAGAAATTTATTTACAATAAATAACATATATCTCTAAAAAAACACAACTCATTTTATTAATTTTTAAAAAGTAATAAACACAACTTAAAGTCTATGGTCCACATGCTACATAAAAGACCTTAATGATTCTGACTTAGAGCATACACATAAGGTGACATTTGATGATCAACAAAATGGTGCATAATCATTCAAATGAAGACGTATGTTTTTAAAGGAAGAGTTATATTAAAAATAATGTTAAAAAAAATTAATTTTAAGGTTTTCATTAATTTCATCAAATAAAAATATTGTTTTTAAATTTCAACGCAAACAATTTGTAATTGTCATTTTATTTACAATTATAATAAATAAAAGACTTATATATATAATTTGTCTTATATTTAACTTTAATTTTATATTCTATTTTTTTTAACCACAGGTATCCCCCACAGGAGGCAATCCTGTTCGAGTCAAGAACATCCACATCATGGTGGGGCTAATTTTATATTATTTAACTCTATATTCAACAATTGTTTACTTTTTTATATTTTAATATTTAATTTATTTATTAATATTATTTTATTAATCCATATATTATGTCTCGTGCATCGCACGAGTATTAGACTAGTATATGTATATATAAAAGTTCCATGTAAGTAAAAGAGAGATTATATTTGTACATAAATGTTTTACAACAATTGTTTACAAATTAGGGGGTGACAACAAGCCAAACCCTAAACCCTAAACCCTAAACCAAATTAGGCTTTGGAAGGGTTGAGCTTGACTCCTAATTCTTAAGTCTGAGTCTAAACTTGTTACCTGTTACAGGTCTTTTTTTAAGATTTTACTAGGCCTGTGCAAAACCCGACCTAGCCAATAAGTCTATTCATAACAAGACATATAAACAAGCCAACAAGCCTGTAAGCGTATGCAAGCAAGCAGACGTATAAATTTTTTTATACTACTAATTTAAAATATTCTATTTTTTATTCTATTTTTAGTTATTTTATATATTATTATATTAGACAGGTCGGCCTGTCGGGCCTTGCTGACTTTTCCACAGGTCTAAAGCCTAACCTCTTTGACTAAACAGGCATTTTAAAAAAAACCTTAACATGACATCTTTAATAAACGAGTTGGGTCAGACTAGGCCATAAATATGCCGGGCTACAAACCCCGACAAGCCGACTGGCCTATTCTCACTCCTACTTACACCATGAGAGATATATAAATAGAAGAGAGAGAAATGTGAGGTGTGATAGATGATATAATAGAGAGAGATAGAAAAAAAATGTTGTATAAAATGTTGTATGTCTTTATTGTATGAATAATGGATCTCCAAGTGAAATACTACCAAACAAAAATAGTAAGTTTTCACTTTACGAGTGTGTTTCTTAAGACATTTCAACTAAATGAAATTGAAATTAATAACCAAAACTATTTCATCAGTATTTGGTAAGATAGTTTTTTAAATTGCTACTAACTTTCCTTAAAAAGCTACTTGAGGTAGTTATTTTTTTAAAAAATCCCCTTTTCGGCTATTAAATTGTCAGAAAACAGAAGCTCATTCCTAGATAGACATAATGTCCATATAACTACTAACCATATGGAGAACCAGCAGTCTCTCCTTGCAGGCGACACGTAACGCAAACCAGCAAAGTGATCCAAGTTAAAAACACAGTTATTATGTAGAACGGTTGTAACACCAAGCCAATTAAAGCACTCCATCCAGACTTGATAAGCTACTTGACACTAAAAAAAATATGAGATTCAGATTCAACCGCATCCTTACATCGAGGGCACTCAGATTGGGAATTAGAAAGGACACCTCTTCGACATAAATTCTGCCTTGTTGGAAACCTGTTGAGGATGACCCTCCATGCGAAAGCCGAAACTTTTGATTGTACTAATTTTGACCAAACTAAGCCAAATATTCGATTGACAATAAAGATTCTATCATTACGAATTTCTTTGTAAGCGGAAGAAACTGTATAAGAACCAGATGAGCCTTGATTTATATTTGAGTAGAATTGATTCTGGGACTCAATTTATAATTAAGTAGAATTGGATAAAAATGATTTAAAATCAATTTTATGAAATTATAATTTTACAACCCGAATATAAATGGGATAGAAGAATATATTGGATATTGGTTGGGGCGGCGGGTAGAGGTGGGAATAGGTCAGGCCGCTCGTCAAGGGTCTACAGCCCGACCTACATCAGGCCTAGGTCAGGCCAATTTATTAAATAGGTTAGGTCAAGGCTTTTTCAAAAACCTATATAGCAAAATAGGCAATGCTTCAGTCCATTGAAAAAGCCTTTTGAGCCTATCGGGTTGGCTTATTTAACTAAGTATAAATAAAATATTAGTATTTTTTATAGTTATTATTTTTGTAAAGATTTTTATTATATTACCTTATAATTATATAGTTATTAGTTTGTGTAAATATATAAGTATATTATCTTACCTATAAAACTTGGGCTTATAAGTCTATTCAAATATAGATGTTTATGATATATTCAAGTACCTTACTATAAAATAGGCTTTTAAGCAGGCTTTCAGGCCTTGTCAGACTTTAAATATTTCAGGCTCAGACCCTAAAATAAAGCCTAGTATCAGGTAAATAGGCCAGACTCAGGCCATGGATTTAAGGTGCAGGCTAAGCTCAGGCCTTGGAAAGCCTAGCTCGGCTCGACCTATTCCCACTCCTAGCGGTGGGGAAAGGATGATAAAATTTTTAATTGTATAAACCGTTAATTTGGTCACTGAAAGATTCGAGTTCGGTCACATTAATTCCTAAAAGATGGAAATTATATTTTTGTTTCTGAAAGATGAAAAAGTCATTCAATTTAGTCATTTTCAGGGATTAAATTGACATTTTAAAAAATCTTTCAAGGACTAAAGTGAATGACTTTTTATCTTTGAGATACTAAATTGAATAACTTTTCATGTTCTAGATGAAAACGATAATTTCATTCTTTTATGCTTTGTTTGGTAGTATTAGGGAAATAGAGAAGAGAGAAATAGGAAAGAGAGAAATAGAGGAGATTTTTATGTTGTTTGATGTGAGAGAAATGGATGTGAAATGAAAGAGAAGTATATTTTTAAGTTGTTTGGTGTGTGAGAAATAAGTGTGAAATAAAAGGGAAATAGGTGAATTATGAATGACAGCACTGATTTCTCGCTCATCTCTCTTCAAAATAGCGTAGAAATGAAATGGGAGTGGAGCTCACAGACTTTTGCTATTTCTTCTCCATCTCTTTGGGGTACCAAACTAGAGAAGTTGCCCATTTCTTCTGCACTTCTCTCCTCCTTGTTATTTTTCTTCCATTTCAATTCAACCAAACTGAGGCTTAAGAACTATGAGGCTTAAGAACTACTATGACCGGCATCAAATTTTCAAGAATCAAAATGAGGGTTTGTTGTTTTTAATTTTATATTAATAGAATTATATGTGCCTATATGGTTAATTTTTTTTTAAAAAAAATAGTTTACTATTGGTTGAATAATAGGTGGTCGTTTACATCATTCCTAGGTAAATGGTTCCTTCTGCTTGGTCATTTTCTTGTCTGTTTTTAGACCCGTTTGTTTCCACCTCTTTCTTCTAATTCCTTTTAAGTTTCTAGTATTAAAATCCAACCTCCAGTATAAGAAATGCCAAATGTATACAAAATATGCACACACATCATTTATCCACCATAAGCCACATGCCACGTTTAAAAAAAAAAGTAGAGTAGAGTGAATGAGAATGATGAGGGCCATTAAGTACAAATTTACAACATATATTTCAGATGTAATTCCCCATCGAGCTGGAAAAAGGGTTAAAATACTAACAGATTCACTGTTGCCTAAAATTGGTAATCCACATGGCACTCAAGGATTAGTTGAGTAGCTTCCTATCCTTGCTATTTGCTAGTGTCTCTTGGGACCAATCACTCTTCTACCTCTCTAATCAATAATCTTGCAGTTCCTATGGCTAACTACTATTTTCTTACCAAAAAAATTCAAAGATTATGGGAGATGAGATGACACTCCAAGTCCAACAAAGAGGAATTGAGGTTTGAATATGTCAGCCTTTGAAACTAGTACTTTTAAATATCTTGCATTGCATGCATCAATGCTGCCTTAACTTGGGAAGAGGTCTTATATTAGCCATGCGTTCCTAATTTATCATACCATGTAACAAGAAACACAAAACAAACAAAAACTTTAGCGGTCTTGCAAGAACTCTTTGACCAATTGTGACAAAGCAGCCAAGGAAGAGACACTGTTACAATACAAGTGATAAAATATAGAACCTAAACATGACAAAGTGTCAGCTCTAAGTAGGAAAAATTCATAACCTACCTTCCAGTAAAGATATGCTCACGAACACCTCCTCACTGAATTCTTCCACAAGATTACGCATTTTTAAAGCTTCTTCCAAGTATATTTGTGTCATTACTAGCTGATATAATTACTGGCTGTACAAATTAGGAATTAGAATATGTGTCATTAATAGCTGTAAATGAGTCTGTACTATTTATAGATGAACAAAATCAATGAAAAAGGCAAGTCAATTCTGACAATTACAAACCAGGGAAGATCTTTTGCAGATAATATATGATTGACACACCATCTTCATTCTCAACCTCAATATCATTTTTAGAATATACAGTCTCTTCACTGTAGTATGGAGTTAGGAGTTAGGACACTGAAAAGAAGAAGCAAAAGGCTATACATAAGCACAGGACAGCTTCTGAATGCATCACATTTCAAATTTGAAGCATAAGAAATTCCTCGTAAAAAATTAGTAAATAACTAAAAAGAGTTGTTATATGTTTAATATATAAGACAGTAATCCTGCAATAGTTGAAGTCATCACAATCTAAAGAAAACATCACTAATGGATACGGGCATACAGCTTCTTCTATTAGCTTTATTAGTATGCTGACATTTAATCTGCACTGTTTAGTGTACAAGGTATAAGATGGGCATATTTATTCTTGGCAATGTATCTAGGAACTGTACCAGACCTGAATGAGAGCATTTTACGGACTCGGGGAGCACGTGGCATATCCATGAATAATGAATTCGTAAAGAATGCAATCCTTCTGCGTACTTCACTGTTTGTTGGAACCTCAATGGCTGATTCCTTCACTGTCAAGAGTAGATAAAGACGTCTTATCTGAAACAAACAATTCATTGGTTATAGAAGCCCCTGGATCATTGAATAATAATATATAAAAAAATTAAGAATTATAATTAAAATTACATCATTAATTACCTCTTCCTCCCATTGTGCTGTAATAACAGGAGGGAATACTATAGCAGGTTTTGTCTCAGTACCAGCAAAAACTTGCTGTCCAGTATCCTTACTACTTTGATTAAGTTCTGCCAATTCACTGATGAACACAAGGAAAAAAAAAGCAAGCATTGTTATTTTCAATGAAAGATTCATGAGCATTATCATATTAATATATTCCAAATTAAGTTCCATTAAGTTAAACAAACCTAATTTCATTCACCATCATATCAGTAACCACTTCTAACATGTCTTGCAGCAAGACCACCACTGTACCTCGCTTGGATGGATCTGCATCTTTCTGTGATAAGAAATAAATGCACATGTTTCCAAATAGAATGGTTAAAGGCAAGAACCAGTCAAGAATACAAACTACAGATATAGTTAGAGTTGAAGTTATCGGGTTAGTCATTTAGGTATAGAGGGAGGAAAAGGAACACTCGTAATAATAAAATTGTATTCATATATTGATGTGAATTATTACATAGGATAATCCTTATTTATACTAATACTAAATTCTTAATCCTAATTAAATAACGAAACAAAACATGATATATAAAGAAATATGGAAACCAATCCTAAGAGATAATATAAGAAACTAACATATGTTATGATAGAATAATGATGTGGTGAGATGTTTTTCAAATATTCTAACAGTCAGTTTTCTCTGAATGACTCACCAAGATTTCCACAAGCTCCACAAACTTCTTGCAAAGGGAGGGTAAAAAGCCCATTCGGAAATTTGTAATAAGTGTGTTCTTTGACATGTTGCTCTCAACTTCTTTAATTATGGTGTAGATTATCCTGTTCCATCACAATAAATTCAGAAGTACTGATAATGATTCAATTTTAATAAATCTATAGCTTAAAATAAAGTATTGAGTTAAGGAAAACTAAAAACAGCTGATAAGAAATATAGAATGATCCTTTGCAATTCAATATGAAATTTTAAATTATTGTGAGTTAAACTTAATATTGATTAGGCAAGTTGACCATTTCTTCATTTATTTACTCTGTGGTGTGAAGTAACCCAGAAAGAGAATTAAAATATAGATAGAATGAAAAGGGAAAATAAAAACATTATAGTGTAATTGCTATTCATGAAAACTGATAGACTGCAAGAGCCATCTTTTACAAAAACGGATCTAAGCACGATAGTGTGTCAATGTAACAGGAGCTAATTTATAGACAAAAAAAATCTTGGGAGCTATTATTTCTAATCTATCAATCTTACCTTACATACCTAATGCTTTTAGTATGAAGTGTAATTAAAATTGACATACACTAACACAAGATACTTTTTTTCAGTCTCTCCTATCACTAAATCATGTAGAACATGTTTAAAAGATTCATAGCATTCAATCACAGCACATTTCATATATTCATCTGCACATATGCGCCTCCAAAGATCAGAGTCCCTCCCTCGAAACTGAGTTGCCATATCCAGTGCTACAGGAATCTGTGAAGGTTGACATTGTCATCATATGAACTGGTAATAAACATCAGAATATTAAAATTGAATCACACTGACCTTGCTTGCAAACAAAAATGGTGGCCACTGAATTATTTTGAGACTAGGACCCAATGAGTAAGGAACCAGCAAAAGATCCATCTCCCTGAAGTCATGCAACAATAGTTTAGTCCTAAATAGGTTATGGTCAGCAAATCAAAAGATGGAGGAGATAGAAGACTAGAGGCTAGGATTGAAAACAAGTAAAGAGTGTGGCTCTGAGGTCCTTCCTATCACTAATGAGATCTTCCTCACGAAAACTGCAAATAATTTCATTCCATAATTGGGCAAATTTGGCAGCTTCACTCCTTCTGTTTGTAGAAATCTACACAAGCAAGGAAACCAAAATGAAGAGGAAGATGAAAAAATATACATATATCTTAATGTACTTAGCAATGAAAATGTGATAAGTTGATAACAACCTCAGAAAATTGCTTTGATAAAGAGAATTTCTCTTTTTGCTTATCAGAAGGAACCAAGCATGTATTGAATGCACCAGGCAATGACTGAAACCGTGATCTTAGCATGCCCAGAGTGCGTATCTGTGTACGTAAATAGATAGCAATATTATTTGACAGTTAAAAGATTGTGAATTGTAGTTTATTTTTTCTGAATCCATAAATTTATTAAAATGATCCTATGCATTTCTTCAATTGATTAAATAGGTTTAAGTTTCTGTAAATGCCTGTGTTTTATGAAAATTTAGAAACCCAATATGATAATCAAATACCTCTCCTAGACGATCAAAGGCTCCAATAATGCCACCATACAAAGTTGAGAAGATTGCATACCAAATTTGAGTGTCCATGAAATAAACCTATATTGGAAAAGCAAATAAGGATATGATACACGAAGATATATGAACAAGTGAAAAGATTAACATATATAACACACAAACCAGAAGCACAGGAGCCCAGAGTGCCACAAGTGCACCATAATGATCTTGAGCTGCATAGACAGGAACATATTAGATCAATAAAATTAACACCAAGTGACAAAGTAGTCACGAAAAAGAAGAAGAAACTACCATTGGGGAAAAACTCATGCCAAGCATAATCAACATGTTGAATTCTCATTATGTCCTTGGTTGGCTTAACTAGAGGTTTTATCTGAAGATAGATGCAAAAGTGAAAAAGAGGCCCAACAACTTTACAAAGCTACCTTATTAGGCAAGCAACAACTATTGTGTGTATAAAATTTTACCTGGACAAAATAGCTGAATAGAAATTTGGAAGCCAAAAGAAACACCCAGAAAATAGTATACCTGAAAATTCATAAAAGAATCTAGATGATGGAACACTTTTCAAACAATAAGGGCCCAATAGCATAAATTACTTCAGTAACATAGTAGTTGTGTGAAACTAACTTTAGGAGAGCAAATTGACTATCATGCATTCCTCTTCCAACATAGATTCTTGGCTGCACGGGGAGAAATGATTTAGAAAATGGACAAATGATACTAAAACAACCCAAATTATTGAAGAAGAAAAAGACATATTTCAGCAAACAGATATATTTTTAAAACCTAACAGTCACTAACTCATAATATTCACGCATTCAAAATATCATAGAGAAAAATGGCTTAAAACAAAAAGGAAAATGCTAATGAGTGTCCTTAGAACAAGGAACCAAATGTAGAAAACTTTTATTGGGATGCAAACATTTAATGTTACAAATGCAATTAAAACCGTGATTTCTACACAAAAAAAAAACTTCTATATATTCATTCCTTAACCATTGCCTTTTAAGGCACTCGTTAGCAGAACTAAAAAAAAATCAGGGCTCCAACTTGGGTTCATTGGAATTTGGAAGACCATAAATGCGTTGTTATGAATGTACAAAATCATGATTATAGAATAATCAATTTTAAGGAAATAAATGTGTCTTGGACACTAAAAGTTCTCACATAAACATTCTCACTGAAAGATGCTGTAACAGAAAGATTTATCGTAGCTAGTCTTTTGAAATGTATGGAAATTCATTAGCTATATTTGTTACCAAAACCTTTAATCATACAAGGTAAATTTCCAAAGTACAGGTGTTATTCTTTATACATATAAATTGAATAACCTTTTGTTTAATGACTTTTTCATAGAACGGTCATTAGATTGAAAGTTCCTACCATGTAGATCATATCGATGAAATTACATATAAATCCAAAACTGTTTTGTACTCATTGATATGCATTAAAATTAATGCAATATACAGTTTTCAAATATCTAAAACTATGTAACTATTAGAGTCAAATATCTTAAAAAATGAGTAGAGTAAGAACACTCCAAACTGAAAGTGCCTCACTATCAACTCCTACTAGATGTGAATTGTGTGTGTGTAAATGTATATATGCAGTGTGCATTAACTAATAACTACAGGCTCATCAGTCTTGAAGGATCATTCTCGCATAAAAGGTTAGGAAATATTAGCCATAGGCTCCTCACATGACAAATATCATCAGTCTTTTTAATTTGAACAAAAATAACCAAAAAACTGATCCCCACAGATTTCTAGGCTCAGGTTCAAATTTGCATTACATTCAATATAACCAACAATTGCATTGAAAGAAGCTTCTTACCAACAAAATAATTTAAGTCTATAACCATAAAGAAAAGTAGTTATATATGTAAGAGAATAAGACAACGTGAGTACCTGAGACCACCATAAGAAGAGTCTAACTATGTGCCAGTCTGAGTTTTCAATCCAACGCCTTAGCATTGGGAAAAGAAAGAGAACCGCTGCTAGTAAATTTGGAAGCATATACAATGCCACTGCCAGCATGTAAAATGGTGGAATGCCTTTTATTTGATTGAAAAAGGAAAGAAAATCCTTGACACCCTGATGTGCGCCCTTGAAGGAATGCACATATAACCCATACAAGACTAACAATGACTTTAAGAATATTTCTTAGCAGATAAGTGAATTCCCATCGGTGATAGCCTGGGAAATTTAGGATCAGGTCCAAGATACCTAAATCAATAAAAAGAGGAACAGAAACCATAGTAAATTTCTATGAACAAGGAAGAAGAAAATTAGGACAGTAAAAAAAATTATAAAACATGGATATACTTCAATACTTGAAATGGAGAAAAAAATATAATAAAACATAATAGCTTATTCTTTCTTTCCAGATAGAAACTTTATAAATTGTAGCATGACTCAAATTTGGCAAATGAATTAGCCAGAAACAAAATGAGAGAAATAAACACTGACATTGAAGAAAACAATTTCTACACTCAAACTGAAATAATTAGAGGTAAATTTTGTAGATAGAATCTGCAAAGAATATATTGATCTTTTTATAAATTGTCATTACAAAACCTTTACACATTGATTTATTGATCACCAAATAATTTGGATCAAGTAAATCCTTAAGGGAAGTAGCGGATTGGTCTTATATGAATCATTATTACAAAACTTCTTTTCTGAATAAAAGTACTTGAAAATTAATACAAAGGATATGCTAGGAACAAATCACATGCACCTGATTTGAGTAACAGGGAATGGAGGGGAAGAGAGGGATCGAAAGAACCTTGATAACATTGCATCATTTATTTAAAGACTTCAATTTCATTTGAACTTGTCATGCCAAAAACTAAAATATAATTTTGTGCTATCCTGCTTCTCATATGGCTTGTGAAGTCTGTATTGCTCATATGATGACTTAATGAAACTTCCAACAAGTGAAATGTCAAACTTCTTTAACTAAATATGATGATCAGACCATCAATATAACATTTTTGTTACTAGTGATCCTGATAGTAGCATGCGAAGTTTAGATAAACAAGAGCACTTAAGTGAATGCTTCATACTTTGAAGTAAGCGCAGAATGGATGCCGTGATGAATATACTAGAGAGACTATATAAGACATCCTTCTGAAAGATATCTGTCAGTGAAATCCCATCCCATGCAATAATGAACACCACCTGTAATAAGAATGCTCAAGCCTTGTCATAACCACATAATAAGAACAACAACCAAAGCCTTTTCCTACTATGTGTAATAATTCATAAGTGCAATAAGGGGAAATATTGGATTAAGCATTTCCTTTTGTTGACACAAATACCTGCAAACCCAGTAAAAGAAGGTCCACAGACGATCAAAACTGCGGAAGATGTGCTAAAATGTTCGGGTCTCAACAAAATTTGATTTTCCAGTTTTTCCCTATAAGGTCCACTAGAGTTTAGGGTTTAGGGTTTAGGGTTTTTTGGACCACTTTTTCTTCTCTGACATGAAATTAGTATAAGCACTGAAAGTAAAGTATTTTACACTCAGGCAAGTAACTTCTTAGAATATAAATACCTGTGCCAAATCACTTGTCGATTTAAAAAAATCACCATCATCACGCATGGGCCATCCAAGAGAAAAACAATCGTGTGACCTGCAACAAAAAAAGAAAAAAACGGCATTTAACGAATGATGAAACAAGCCAATAAAGTCATTTTCAGTAATAAAATCCTGAAGGAAAACAAACCAGAAATACTCATTGAGATCATCATAGTTGCACCATGCTGAGTGTGGAGCCTTTCCATTTCTGCTCTTCTTGGCTTCCTAGATTAATTGACATGAACATTACAACTTAACAAGTCATCACAGGGAACATAGGTACCTAAAGTATTATGACAATGTCCATGAGAGACAAAATCATACCTTTTCAATTACTCGATACAGGGGAGTTATAACCTTGCGCAGGAACGCCTCATCATCACCACCATAAGAAGGCTTGATATTAGCACCAGTAACAATGCTGACATTTCCAGCCAGTAAACCATGCAGTTCATATGCCATCTGAAGTCATATTTGGCCATTATTAACACATAAACAAATTACAAATAAACTAAAAAAGATTAAAAGAGAAAACAATTACATTCCATTTGCAAAGACATTATGGCACAAGATATTGTGAAACATATGGAAAATTTGTACTCACGTTGTGAAATATGTAGCATAGACACTCCGGCATGAAGCGAACATTGGCTGCTTCACCCCAAATGAGAAGATACAAACCCATATAAAGCAACTTCCTCTGCTGTATTTCCGGCTGACCTTGAGGAAGTCTGTGTGAAAGAACATCATAAGCACTTCTACCATAAAAATTTTCAGATTTTATTCTTCAAATTCTTAAGGTAAAAAAAGATAAAAGCATAAATGTTCACTGATGCTGTTATTGTTATATCTCACCGTAAACTATGTTTTCATCCCAAGAATTTGTACCATGTTTTGTAATTCTTAAAGAGATCTTTCATCACTGAATCAACAGCACGATCATCGAGCTGCCATTATTAAAAACCAAGAAAAAAAAGAGGAAAAAAAAAAACAGAATTTAACTACTGGTCAGAAGCAAAGCAGGTTACCCTTATAGCTAAGACAACGTAATTTTGAGTAGAGTTCTCTTGACTGCTGTTTTAGCTTTATTTAGGCCCAGTTTTGGATACATATTGTTGGCATATGTATAGTCTTATCATGTTGTTGGCAAACGCAAATCCTTTCCCCTTTTCGTCAGAAACAGGACCATGTCCATATCCTTTTCATAGTCTTCGATTGTCTATTTTGCTTACATTTGTGCTTCACAATAAACAGGTTCCCTTAGGATTGTGCAACAAACACATAGGGGTGGACAAAAAAGACCAACGAAATTCCAATTTCATTAGAGAAACCACAGTTGAGATATGGAAATTGGAATTACATTTCAGACGCCCTATGCATTTCACTACAATACGAAAATCCACAGACCCAAAAATAAATATATTCCTGAGATGCACACACTTCACAGCGACTAAAAACTCAAACACCAGTTCATGACTACATTGGATTTAACAAAACTACAAGGCTACCAGTAACAAGTTACACGATGGAAAACAGTTTATTCCCTAAGACCTTAACACTGAAAACAGTAACGCATTACAACAGACAAAGAGAACATCACCAGTCCAACAGCTACCACCTAATGCTGATACATAAATATTTAAAATTTCATCATTTAATGGAAGAAACCGTTGGAACATCAACTGGGAACTGGTGAATCTCATCCACCCAAGGGCTTCTCTCCTTAGCAGGGTTGATGGTCTTGAGAGCCTTCCACACTGCACTGTTACACTTAAATCCAGAACCGAATGCAATCTGCCATGTTCTATCTCCCTTCCTGATCCTCCCTTTGGCTTCTGCATAAGCCAGTTCATACCAAAGTGAACTGCTAGAGGTGTTCCCAAAACGATAAAGTGTCATCCTTGATGGTTCCATATGCCAAGAAGATAGCTGCAAGTTTTTCTCCAGTTCATCCAAAACAGCTCTGCCTCCAGCATGGATGCAAAAATGTTCAAAAGCCAGCTTGAAATCTGGAATGTAAGGTTTAATCTTCATCTTGAAAAACTTCTTAGCAATCAATGTGGCGAGGAACAGCAGCTGTTCAGATGTTGGAAGTACAAGAGGCCCCAATGTAGTGATATTGGCCTTCAAAGCATCACCTGCAACTGCCATCAGATCTCTGGACAAAGTAACACCAATTTTGCCTTCAGCATCTTCTTCTTGGGTGATACAGCCGAAGCACTTGTCATCAGCACCCTTGTTAGTGCGAACAGTGTTGACCAATCTGTATTTGGATCTTCTTCTGTCAGAGCTTTTGTTGGAAAGAAGAACTGCAGCTCCTCCCATGCGAAATAAACAATTAGAAAGAAGCTTTGACCGATCATTTCCAAAATACCAATTCAATGTGATATTCTCCATGCTAATGATCAATGCATAGGAGTTAGGAATGGTTTGGAGAAGATCTTTAGCAAGATCAATTGAGATCAGCCCTGCACTGCAACCCATACCACCAAGGTTGTAGCTTTTTATATTCCCTCTAAGCTTGTAATGATTGACAACCATTGCAGAAAGTGATGGAGTTGGGTTGAAAAGGCTACAATTGACAATCAGAATTCCAATATCTTTAGCCTTTACAGAAGTCTTAGCAAATAGCTCATCAATGGCACCAAACATCACAGTCTCAGCTTCTTTTCTAGCTTCATTCATTGAAGGGTTGGGGGGAATGTTGAGGACAGCTTCTGGAAGGTAAGTGGACTCCCCAAGACCAGATCTCTCAAGGATCTTTCGCTGGAATTCAAGATTTGCCTCTGTGAAAGAACCAGTCACCCGGGACTGATCCATAAACATCTTTTTTGTGCATTTCCTAGATTCATCAGGCTTGTAACATGAGAAATTGACAAGGTACACTGGTCGTGGACGAGTCAGAAAGTAGAGGGTGGATAGGAAAACAAGGAGAGTTGAGCAAACAACAACAGATATCAAGTTGTATTGCAGATGCTCCCAAATATCATAGAAGTCCTTGGAGGAGGATCTGTAGAGATGGAGAGCAATCACTCCAAAAAGGGGAATTAGAATGAGGTACATTCCATGGGTAATGAGGTAGTGATAACCAAGCTTGACATACTTCAATTTAACAGAATTCTTGAAATCAGGAAGGTTCCTTGATGATGATGGTGGCATCGAGGGTGCATCCTGTCTTGCATCTGTCATTTTGCCCTGTATATCAAAAATTGAATCTACTTTGGTTAGATAACTTGCTTTAATAGAAAGATCATGACAAAGGGCGTGAATATAAGCATAGAAAAACTTTATGGTCTAGTCTTGCAATTAGGGCTGTGCATGGATATGGATAAGTAAAAAACTAAATTGCATCCAAATATATCCATTTTTTATACATCCATTATAACCAAATCACAAAAAAACCGGTTTTAGTTTGTAATATCCAATTTCAATCCAGTTTTAAAACCGTTTTTTGATTCCAAAACCGGTTTTTAAGCTTCCGGAACCGGATTTAGGCCACAAAACCGGTTTTTATGTCCAAAACTCGTTTTTGAGGTTCTAAAACCAGTTTTTAGTTCAATAGTTAAAATCTTCAAATAATGCATTCTGTCCCCAAAAGACACAGTACCTACTAAAGTAATATTTTGCCAAAAGGAGACATGTTCCAACTTTGAAACCTATTCAGTCACTATAGACACCATTTAGCATTCAATTTCACAATGCAAAAATTATAATAAATCAAGCTTTCAAAGGGGAACATTTATTCAAATCACAGCATTAGGTTTGGCCTACAAAGTAACATGTGCAATGTTTAGAGAATAGAACCAACTAAGAAAGATTCAAGGCAAAACAGTCACTAGAATCACACAACAGAGAATGAAAGGAACCTCTTAAACTTTTCAGAATTTATAAAAAGGCAAACTTACCCTGGTTTCTAAAAGAATAGCACTACCAAGCCATAATTGATGTTCAAACAGCATATATATCAGACTTGACAATAGACCTATATAACCTATTGAATTGAACCTATAAAAATTCACGAGATTCCCTTCTTGGCATATTATGAAACAGAGAAAATACATCAATCACTCCATAAGATGTACCTGTTAATTTAATTTAATACAATTCCTAGTTAGAATGAAATAACTATACTAAGCATGGATTAAATAAATTGAATAGTTGTTTTCACAAGTTTTTTTGGATTTCAGTATTACTTTCTTAGTTTCTTACATATTAATATTAGGAACTAGGAAGATGGTGATATAAAGAGAGAGCCATTAGAGCTTATTCACTTTAGATTATAAAGAATTCATAATCAGTTAGCTTATTCTCTATATATAAACTCCACACTTTCACAATTTCAGTAAAGGTGTTTAACTAAGGGTGGCCTAAGGTACTTAGTATTTTGCTACAATGAAAAAGCAAGACACAGACACAGCTCAAGTGGAAGCTTAGCTATTCACAAAATTTCAAAAACACAGTTAAAACAAACGAAGGAAATATAATAGCATAGAAGGACATTATAATAACGGCTAACTCAACTAAGACAAACCAATAATTATCCAGCTGTCCCTAAAAATAAAAAGGTTTTCAGGCGTCTAAAAGCATTCAGACTTCAGGGGGGGAAATAAGGGAATCTCAGTCCATCAGTATAAGTCATGTGATCAAAGCAAGGGCAATATGAACATTCTCCACTTACTTAAAGCAAACACAGTAACCAAATGGATGATTTATTTTTACCAAATTATAATAACATTCTACACTTACTTAAAAATTTCCTAAATAATTTCATAATTTTGATGAGTTACTTTGTGAAAGTTCTGCTTAATCCTAAGGAGATCATATAGAAAACTTTTAAGATTGAGAATGACTTAAGTTATATTATTAGTAATTCCTCTCAATCCCATCATGAATTGGAAAACAAAACAGCAACAGAAAACAAATGCAGTTCCTGATAATAATGACTAGTAATTGTGTCAATCACCAACTGTCTTTAAATCTTAAAGTATTAGATTAAGGCTCATAAATGGCTTTATTATAACTCTAAAACAACCCCTTTATGCTGAAGCATAGTCAATCACAGGCCCACCCAACCTTAAGCTAAAATTTAATTTTTATTTAGAAGCACAGAGGCAACAAGGATTGAACTCCTAAAACTGAGTCAGAGGCTCCAATACCATGTCAATCACCAACTCTCCTAAAAGCTTAGCCTATTAGGCCAAGTCTCATGAAAGGCAATTACTTTATGGCATATAAATAATATTCATCTTTTACAATTTTGCTGCTAGAATTCATGAGAGTGGCTGGCTACTAGAGAAAAAGATAAGAGGGTAAGCACCGTTTTGAAAAGACCAGACACACACAATCTGAAGCTTGAACTGGAAAAAAAAAAGCTCAATTTTTTTTGTTCATTTTTTCACAAACACATCCTTGCGCAGAACCCCTTATGCTTATTCTTCCTACATGCACAACAAATCCAGGCAATCTCAGCTGAGATTTTGACATCATATCTATTCATTCGAGTTCATGCAAATTATAAGCAGATGCGATGATGCTATGGCATTTCATTGAAAGCGAGATTTTGATTTCTCCAACAGTGTCAAAAAATCGATTGTAGTTAGATACGAGTGAAACAGGGGAAAAAAAAGAAGAGCATAGAAAGCGAAGCATTGAGATTATGAGTAAGATAAATAGAATTTGCAAACATGGGAAGTGCTCAAAAGTGGCAAAGAAACAAACAAGACCCACCCAGTTCCAAAAATTGTACCTTGAAGACCTAAGCGAGCAGAGATCCAAGGAATGTAGCCGGAGAAGAGAAGAGAGATTTTGAGTTTGATGAGAAGAGAAGACAGGTAAGCGAGGAAGAATAATTGTAGCTTTTTAAATTTTATAAGCAGAGAGAGAGAGATGAAGACAGATACTAGAGGGAGGAACTTGGATTTAATTTATTTAATACATTTTAATTTCGTGTGTGCAGGATACATTTTAACAATAGTTAGAATTCACTTTCTAACTTCACTTTTAATGTATTTCTTATAAGAGAATTTAAATAGCATTAAATCTGATTTTTAACATTAATTTATTTTTATTTTTAACCCTATAAAAGATGATAGAAGTGAAAAAGATATGATTAAAAATAAAAGTAGATTAATGTTAAAAACCAAATTTAATGTTCTTTAAATAATAGTCACCCTCTCTCTAATAAATACATCAAAAGTGGTATTGAAAAGCTAATTTTAATAATTGTTAAAATGTGGCTGGGGCACACTACAGAAAAACCGTTTTAATTTTTGAATGAATGAGATTGGGAGGTTTAAAATGGAAAATAGTGTTAGTGTATCACGGCGAATTGGGAATTGCAAAAATCATAAGCAATGCCCTTGCATATAATTTTTAAGGGTTTTTCTAATAAGTGCAATATTACACAAGATAATAGATAAAAAATGAAAATATTTTATTAAAAAATTACAACTGTCACAACATTCAATACATTGAAAATATTGAATATTACGGGTCTGTTTGGTTTGCATTTTCATTCCCTGTTTTTTGAAATTTTACAAAGGAAAAACTGGAAATGCTGGAAACAAAAATTTTTTGTTTTTCCAGTTTTTCCTTTGTAAAATTTCAGAAAACAGGAAACAAAATAAAAACAGGAAATGGAAATGCAAGCCAAACAGGCCCTACATTTTCCAATAAAATCTTTTCACTTTTAATTTAGTATCTTGTAATATTACATACGTTAGAAAAACCGTTTTTTTTTAAATCATCTTTTTCTAAAGAAAAATACTTTTAAAACCGTTTAAGATATTTGAAATAATCAATTTTTTAAAAGAAAATAGATTATTGTTTATTTCAAAATAGTTAGTTTGAGTTATTTTTTAAAAATTATATTATAACCACTTTTAAAATTAAAAAAGTAACAAGCTAGAGCTACAATTATTCATTTAAATTAAATGTACTCATATAGAGTCAGGATCCGTTGACACCAGGTGTCAAACTTTATGAGTTACACCTCTTAATAACTTTTTGAAAAGTATGAATTTGACCAATCCAACCGTTGAATTGAAAGTTCTTATAAAATAGATCAAGCCTATAAAATTTCATAAAAATTGAAAACTAATTGATACTTCATCAAACTAATTTATTTTAACGTATAATATGTTTTTAAAATATAAGTAAAAGTCTGATATTAGATAACATACCTACGAATGTCCAAATTATCTGAAATTTGATATACATGATCATGAAGGTAATATAACGTGATTCAACGGTTGGATTGATCAAATTCACATTTTTCAAAAAGTTATTAAGAGGTGTAACTCATAAAGTTTGACACCTGGTGTTATAATTACACCGGTGTAAGTTACACCAAGTATTACACCGCTAATAACTACAAATCGAATATGTTTTTTAGTAATCCAACCGTTGAATTATGTTTGTTCATCATCATGATTATATGTGCCAAATTTCGTAAAATTTTGACACTAATAACTTGATAATCAAATGGTTGGATTTTTCATATATTTCAAATATATATATAACGTTAATCTTGAGACATCTCAATGACATATCAAATAATTTCGGATTAATTTAAAATTTTATATGTATGATCTATATGATAGTAACTTTCAATCCAACGGTGGATTATTTAATACAATGATCCGTTAAAAAATTATTCAGTGGTGTAATACTTGGTGTAACTTACACTGGTGTAATTATAACCCTCCTCTCTATATATATATATATATATATATATATATATATATATAGAGTCAGGATCCGTTGACACCAGGTGTCAAACTTCAAGACTTACACCAATTAATAACTTTTTGTATAATGTGAATTTAACCAATCTAACCGTTGAATCATATTATATTACCTTTATGATCATGTATATAAAATTTCAGATAATTTGGACATTCGTGGGTATGTTATCTAACAGTGAACTTTTACTTATATTTTAAAAACATATTATACATTAAAATAAATTAATTTGATGAAGTATAAAATAGTTTTCAATTTTTGTTAAATTTTATAAGCTTGATCTACTTTATAAGAACTTTCAATTCAACGGTTGGATTGGTCAATTTCACATTCTACAAAAAGTTATTAATTGGTGTAAGTCTTGAAGTTTGACACCTGGTGTCAACGGATCCTGACTCATATATATATATATGAGTCAGGATCCGTTGACACCAGGTGTCAAACTTTATGAGTTACACCTCTTAATAACTTTTTGAAAAATGTGAATTTGATCAATCCAACCGTTGAATCACGTTATATTACCTTCATGATCATGTATATCAAATTTCAGATAATTTGGACATTCGTAGGTATGTTATCTAATAGCAGACTTTTACTTATATTTTAAAAACATATTATACGTTAAAATAAATTAGTTTGATGAAGTATCAATTAGTTTTCAATTTTTATGAAATTTTATAGGCTTGATCTATTTTATAAGAACTTTCAATTCAACGGTTGGATTGGTCAAATTCATACTTTTCAAAAAGTTATTAAGAGGTGTAACTCATAAAGTTTGACACCTGGTGTCAACGGATCCTGACTCATATATATATATATATATATATGGGTGGGGATCAACTTACTCCAGGAGTAACTCTGACAAAGTTACTCTGCTAAATAACTTCTTATAGAATGTGAATTTAACAAATCTAACCGTTGACTAATTTGATATTAATATGAAGATCATGCACACTAAATTTTAGATCAATTGGACATTCATAAGTATGTAATTTTAGAGTAAACATATACTTATATTTTAAAAATTATATTACACGTTCAAGTGAAGTGATATGATGAAATATCAAATGATTTTTAAATTTTATGAAATTTTATAGGCTTGATCTATATAATGAAAACTGTTAATATGACGGTTGGATTGATGAAATTTACATTCTATAAGAAGTTATTAAGCGGAGTAACTTTACCCAGAGTTACTCCTGGAGTAAGTTGATCCCCACCACACACACACACACATATATATATATATGAGTCAGGATCCGTTGACACCAGGTGTCAAACTTTATGAGTTACACCTCTTAATAACTTTTTGAAAAGTATGAATTTGACCAATCCAACCGTTGAATTGAAAGTTCTTATAAAATAGATCAAGCCTATAAAATTTCATAAAAATTGAAAACTAATTGATACTTCATCAAACTAATTTATTTTAACGTATAATATGTTTTTAAAATATAAGTAAAAGTCTGCTATTAGATAACATACCTACGAATGTCCAAATTATCTGAAATTTGATATACATGATCATGAAGGTAATATAACGTGATTCAACGGTTGGATTGATCAAATTCACATTTTTCAAAAAGTTATTAAGAGGTGTAACTCATAAAGTTTGACACCTGGTGTCAACGGATCCTGACTCATATATATATCCTGACTCATATATATATATATATATATATATGAGTCAGGATCCGTTGACACCAGGTGTCAAACTTCAAGACTTACACCAATTAATAACTTTTTGTAGAATGTGAAATTGACCAATCCAACCGTTGAATTGAAAGTTCTTATAAAGTAGATCAAGCTTATAAAATTTAACAAAAATTGAAAACTATTTTATACTTCATCAAATTAATTTATTTTAATGTATAATATGTTTTTAAAATATAAGTAAAAGTCCACTGTTAGATAACATACCCACGAATGTCCAAATTATCTGAAATTTTATATACATGATCATAAAGGTAATATAATATGATTCAACGGTTAGATTGGTTAAATTCACATTATACAAAAAGTTATTAATTGGTGTAAGTCTTGAAGTTTGACACCTGGTGTCAACGGATCCTGACTCTATATATATATATATATATATATAGAGGAGGGTTATAATTACACCAGTGTAAGTTACACCAAGTATTACACCACTGAATAATTTTTTAACGGATCATTGTATTAAATAATCCACCGTTGGATTGAAAGTTACTATCATATAGATCATACATATAAAATTTTAAATTAATCCGAAATTATTTGATATGTCATTGAGATGTCTCAAGATTAACGTTATATATATATTTGAAATATATGAAAAATCCAACCATTTGATTATCAAGTTATTAGTGTCAAAATTTTACGAAATTTGGCACATATAATCATGATGATGAACAAACATAATTCAACGGTTGGATTACTAAAAAACATATTCGATTTGTAGTTATTAGCGGTGTAATACTTGGTGTAACTTACACCGGTGTAATTATAACCCTCCTCATATATATATATATATGTGTGTGTGTGTGTGTGTGTGGTGGGGATCAACTTACTCCAGGAGTAACTCTGGGTAAAGTTACTCCGCTTAATAACTTCTTATAGAATGTAAATTTCATCAATCCAACCGTCATATTAACAGTTTTCATTATATAGATCAAGCCTATAAAATTTCATAAAATTTAAAAATCATTTGATATTTCATCATATCACTTCACTTGAACGTGTAATATAATTTTTAAAATATAAGTATATGTTTACTCTAAAATTACATACTTATGAATGTCCAATTGATCTAAAATTTAGTGTGCATGATCTTCATATTAATATCAAATTAGTCAACGGTTAGATTTGTTAAATTCACATTCTATAAGAAGTTATTTAGCAAAGTAACTTTGTCAGAGTTACTCCTGGAGTAAGTTGATCCCCACCCATATATATATATATATATATATATATAATTAAGAGGGACTAACACCCGGGATATAAAAAAGGAATTTACCTTTACTCAAATATATTTTTTATAAATAAATATAATTTGTATTAACCTTGAGTATCCCTCGTACAATTACTAACGATTCTATTCGGGACTTAATTATAATTAGGGTGAAAACATCTCAGAACAGGCCAGATTTTAGTAGGCCTGAGAGACTCCTAATTCTTAAGTGTGTGGGTCTATTAGTTGTTACATGTGTTTTTAAAGGTCTGGTCTAACCTATAAGCTTGTTTAGAAACATGTTTTCATAATAAGATATACAAACATGCCTATAAGCCTATACAGTCCAACATACCTATAAGCAAACTTTTTTATATAATTAATTTAATATATTCTAATTTTTTAATTATATTCTATTTTTTTAATTATATTTATAGTTATTTATATAATTAATTTAATATTATAAATTACTATATTAAACAGGGCGACCTGTCAGGCTTGGCGGGCTTTTTCATATGCTTGAAGCATGGCCTCTTTAACTACATAGGCCTTTTAAAAAGCCTTAACTTAACATTTTTAAGAAACGAGCTCAATCGGGCCATAAACAGGTCAGACTGCATGTCCCTGACAGACCTACTGGTCTATTTCCGCTCGTAATTACAATTAAAACTCCACACCGCTTCCTAAGATCTCGTTTGGTTGATTTTGAGTTTTTGGTTTTTGGTTTGAAAATATTTTAATCAAGATTTTAAAATTCAAAACCAAAAATTGAAAACCTTTATGTGGTTTAGAAAATGTCCATTTTTAAAACCATAGAAAAGTTTTTCAGTTTTTATTTTTGAATTGTAAAACTTGTTTTAATTTTTTTTTAAAACCAAAAATTAAAAATTTTCAATCACCCCAAATGAGGCCTAAGAGTGTGTTTACTTAGTCACAATTTTTTGGAAAATTACATGTATAACTTGTATGATGGTTTTATAATATACATGAAAACAAATATGTAAGTACGTGTAACATGGTAAATTTATAAATAAAATTATACATATGTTCGTTTTATATTATATTAAATTAAATTGATTTTTTTTCCTATTTGTTTATTTTCCTTTGAATAAAAAAATTGAATTTTAAAATTAAATATGAATTTCAATTCAACCCGATTCTCAAAATTTTATTGATTTTTAATTTGTTAAATCATTTTGTTTTCAATTTTTACTAAATTGAATCAATCTATGAACACCCTTAATATTTTTTCTCTTTTATTCAGTATCATTATAACTCCTTGTTGGCTCAAATTTTATGGATGGAAAAAAATCTCCACTCAGAAAGCTAACCTCACCATGATGTGGATGTTTTTGGCTTGAATAAGAGGGTCTCCCATAAAGAATTTATGTGATTTAAATAAAAAAATTATAACTCCTTGTTGGTTCATAATGACATTATCAATTTACATGCATTAGTTTCTCTTACTAAATTGTGAAAATTAGACCGTTCATATGAAATATCACCTTTTTTATCAACTAATTTTTTTTATTAAAAAGGATTTAAACATAAATAAAAAATGGCCATTTATTTTTTTGTTGTCTTGTCAATATTTTATTTTATTTGTGTTACACATTCATAGAGGTGTAAATGAGTCGATTAAGCTAATTCATTTGAAAGAGCTCGACTTGTTAAAAAAAAAGAACCGAGTTGAGTCAAACATATGAAGCTTATCCTTTTTTTGTTTTTATAATATGGGTTTGAGCACCCCTATTGCTCATTAAATAAAATTTGGCTTATTAAAAAAATATGAAGCTTAGACTTGATTTATTAAAAAAAAAAGAAATACGAGTGACTCAAACTTGACTAATTTATCTTAATGAACTTGATCTGTTAAAAAACATAGTTTGAGTTTAACTTGTTTAACTCATTTATAATTTATTTTTTTTTTCTTAAATCATTTTTTTAAGTTTATCAATTTAATATTTAATAAATATTTTATGATAATCTAAAAATCAAAATATATTCTTAATATGTGTTGTTAAGAAATAGTAGAGTATTACTATTATATTTTTAAAATCAAGTACATAACTTTTTAATTAATATAAAAAATATTTTAAAACTTAATCTGTTAATTCTACCTAGAGTATTTTTTACTTTATTATTTTAATATTTATTTTAAAATAAACTTATAACTTTATTAACGTTTGAGCTTATTTCTTTAATTAAACAAATGAGATTCATCGAGAATTTATTTAACGAACGGAGACCAAATAGTTAAGGAATAGTTTAGCTCATTTACACCCCAACACATACCACAATTTATATATAGTCTGTTTAGTAAGGGATTTACACAAATTAAAAAATTATTGAACTAGTTTTATAAGCTTATCAAAATAGAGGAGATATCAAATTATACCGGTGTAAGTTACACTAAGTATTACACCATTAATAACTTTAGATCAAATGTGATTTTTATTAATCCAACGGTGAGTTATATTTATTCATCATCTTGATTATTTATCTCAAATTTCATAAAACTGTGAATACCAATAAACTGATAATCAAATGATTACCTTTTTCATGTTTCAAATGAATATATGACTTTAATATTGAGACATTTCAGTGACATCAAATAATTTTGGATTAATGTAAGATTATATATATATGTATATATAAATATATATAATCTATATGATAGTATATGACTTTCAATCCAATAGTGGATTACTTAATATAATGATCTAATGAAAGGTTATTCAATGGTATAATATTTGGTGTAACTTACACTGTTATAATAAATATTATTATTTTATATTCAGTGGCCGAATTATTTCATTAGTTTTTAGAGTTTTTCAAAAGTGTTTCTTATAAATTATTTTCTTCTTTCCTTTTTAAATACATGGGGTGAAAGAAAGGAGCCTTGAAAGTTAAAATTCATTTGGCATGAGGAGGAAAATCAAATTCTAAACCAATAAACTAGACTTAATTATAATAATATTTTTAATTTTTTATATAAAGGATGTTACTAACAATTATGGTCTAAAGTAGGGGCTTGAGCAGCCTTATCCTTGTGCCGACCCTAAATAATATTTCATTTCTATTATGTTACGTAGCAACTCTGATCCTCCTCGTTGTATTTCATCATTTCGTATATGTTGAATCTGCATTTTCATTCGGCATTGAAGCGGTGCAATTGTATTCTTGACAATTTATGTCACGGGTGATGTTGCATCCGCTTCTATTGCCAGGGCTCTACCTCCCTAATTCGTTCGCCAACATTTGGATTCATCATTTGATTATAGTGCAAAAGGAAATACACATCATAGTACAGTATGTGATACATGGCCATACATAATACTTTTCTACCTAATAAGATATCATTTTTCCTATGTTTTCCTAGAATTTTGATTAACAAACTCATTTTTTATTTGTAACTTTTCCAGTAAAAAATATATAATTCTTTAACTAAATATTTATAAATAATTACAATTTTTCATGTTTCTCTATGTGTCTTTGCTCTTCACGCTTTCATTACCTGTGCCGAAATTTATTAGTAATAAATAACATATATCTCTAAATTAAAACACAACTCATTTTATTAACTTTTAAAAAATAAAAACACAGCTTAAAGTCTATGGTCCAGATGCTACATAAAAGGATTCTGACTTAGAGCATACACATAAGGTGACATTTGATGATCAACAATTTCCCGATCGGTCATTTTCCTAATCAGCACCGATTATCTCCCCTAACAAAGAAAGACACATGTTGTGTGTGGATCCACACATTGTATTGAAACGCTGAGTATTTTAAACGGTGTATTACCTGATTTTGTTATGTCTCTTTCTTAGTGAATTCTATAGCGGTGGTGCACTGCACAGTAATCTTAGTTTGTAAAACTTAAATGGTTCAAAACTTGCTTGAAAGGCTATCCAGAAAAAAAAAATAAAGAATTGCTTGAAAATCACTCACTCTGCGTCATACTGTCATCTTTGAAGTTAATTTTTTTGGAAGTTATATATTTAAAAGCGAAATACATTTTTTTAATAATTAACTCTTTTTCAAGTGTCAAGCGCCAATGGTGATGGAGTGTCGATTAAATGTCCAAAAGTGTCCTAATAATCATATGGGTTAAGTGTATAAAATAAACTAATAAAATATAATTTTTTAATTGGACACTTTGTAAAAGTGTTTAACACATGTTGAATGAATGTTGTGTCAGAAAAGTATCTAACACTTCAACACTTCAAAAGAGTGTACTTGCTTCATAGTAATCGGGCTCACAAAGCACCATCATCTGGAAATCCATATTTGTCTTTAAATTAAACTCAAATAATCATATAAAGACTATTTAATAAAAAATAAAATTATTCATTCACTTTTTATAAATAAAAAAAATGTAAGTTAGACTAGGTGAACCAAATTTTGTTTGGACCACCCTAGAATCGCCCGATCATATCATACCATTAGTTTACTGCGTATTTCTACAAAAGCTCCCGTAGTTATATATTTGTATACAAGGGCGAGGGCCGGAGTCAGAGACGGATCTATGGGGGGCGAGCAAGGGCCCTGGCCCCCTCTTTCAAAAGAAAATTTATGTGTATATATATATAATTATTTTATATTATATTTATATCATATAATATTATACTATATATATAATATGTTGCAAGTTTACATAAAAAAACATCTTTTTGTACTTTCTCTGATAGTTTTGTTTCCACTTTTTAGACTTTGTAATATAAATAAAAAGACAAAAGTTTGAGCTTGTTGGAGGAGTCAAACGGTTCTTCTACTTTGACAGCAACCTATTGTTTCACTTTCACATACACTCTCATTTCCAAGCTTCCAAGCAAGCTGCTGCAGGTGCCAAGAACTCAAGCTTCTCCTCCAAGCATCAAATCAAAGTTCCTTCATTTCATCAAATTTTTAGTCTACAATTGCAAGTGCATCAAGTAAGCACATTTTATTGATTAGAGTCCCTCATTTTGTGTCTTGCCATTTTTCGCCATCCATTTATTTCTATTTTCCCCTCCCCCAGTTTTCACGCTTTTTTTATAGCTAGAGCCAAAGTGAATATCGATGAACTTTCTTTGCATTGGGTGGTTTAGAAAGTACTCTTGAATATGAGTTAAGGTTCAAAACTTTATTTTTTTCGCTGCTTATAACATAATATTCTTTATCGATCAGTACAGATTTCTATTTTATGTTATCTCACATTAGAAGCTAGAGTTCAGAGTTGAGTTGATTCATATAAATTGTTAATTAACAAGCAATAGAGTACACATCCAAGGAGATAGGAAATGAGGAAAAAATGATAAATATAATAAGTGATGCACGTGATATAATAAGAAAAAAGAGATTGTAAAATATTTGTAACAATATTTGTAAAATAATTAATATTTATACTAAAATTTAGATTAAAATTAGTGATTGTATATAATTTTTAATTTTAATTCATACATGTTTGGCTTATACTTTCAATTTATTTGTATCAATGATATACAGGTTGAGGACATATAGAGCATTATGGGGAAATTATCTACTATTGATACATATTTTAAAAGAAAAGCTACAGAAACTTCTCAAGCTAGTAACTCCTCAATTCTTCCACCAACCACACAAATAAAAGAGATTGAACAGCCTCAATCTAAAGTTCATAGAGTAGAAGAAAAAGAAGTTGATATCTCTTTACTAGAGAAAGATCCAGGACAACGTTGTTCTATTTGGCAATATCCTGTTGACCAACGTGACAAGATTCGTAGAGCTTATATAAAAGATGGACCATATCAACCTACCAATATAATGTATCCACCTTCAGGTACTGGAAATCACCATCGACACTTTCAATCTTCTTGGTTTAAAAAGTTCCTTAGCTGGTTAGAATATTCACCCCATAAGGATGTTGTATTTTGTTTACCTTGCTACTAGCTTGTTCAATAATAATCATGCATGGTGATCGAAATGATGGTAGAAGTGCTTTTGTTGAAGTAGGGTTTAGAAATTGGAAAAAAGTTAATGATGGAAAGAATTGTGCATTTTTATGTCATGAAGGAGTTGGCCCTAATTCACTGCATAAAAGATGTTTAAAATTTTGTGATGATTTAATGGCTCAATCTCAACATATTGAGAAGGTATTTAATAGGCAAAGTGTTGATATTATTGCAAACAATCGTTTACGGCTAAAGGCTTCCATTGATGTAGTTCGATGGCTCGCATTTCAAGCATGTGCTTTTAGAGGTAATGATGAAAGTCTTCACTCATTGAATAGAGGGAATTTTATTGAGCTTATAAAGCTTTTAGCTTCTTACAATCATAATGTTGCTAATGTTGTCCTTGAAAATGCTCCTGGAAATGCTCAATATATCTCACCCACTATTCAAAAAGAAATATTGTATATTTTTGGTAGAAGGGTACGTGCTGCAATACGTGAAGAGATTGGTGATTCTAAATTTTGTCTTATTATTGATGAAGCTAGGGATGAATCAAAAAGAGAACAGATGTCTATAGTTTTGAGATTTATGGATGAAGATGGGTGTGTTCAAGAGAGATTTTTTGATCTCATTCATGTTAATGACACTTCTTCTTTAACACTACAGAGAAATTTCAGTTGTTCTTTCTCGCCATTGTCTTGATATTCAAAATCTTCGTGGTCAAGGGTATGATGTAGCTAGCAACATGTGTGGTGAATGGAATAGTTTACAAGCATTGTTCTTAAAAGATTGTCATTATGCATATTATATCCATTGTCTTGCTCATCGATTACAACCTGCACTTGTTGCGGCTGCTAGAGAAGTGACTCATGTTCATCAATTTTTCTCAAATTTAGCATTGATTGTGAGTGTTGTGACAACTTCTCCTAAGCGACATGATCAATTACAAGCTGCTCAAGCAACAATTATTACAAATTTGATTGCTAATGATGATATTGAAACTGATAGTGGACTCAATCAAATAGGCACTTTACAAAGACCTGCAGATACTCAATGGGGATCTCATTTAAATTCAAAGAGGTATGATATATATATTTTTGGGGATTTAATTTTTATTTAATATTTATTATTGAACTTTATTTTCTCCCCCCCCCCCCCCATGGATTTCTGGATCCGTCCCTGGCCGGAGTAGGGATGACAATTGAACCCAGACCAAGTGGGTACCCGTAAAAATTACTTGCAAGGGTAAGGTAATTACCCACTAAATGGGTCTGGATATGGATAATTACCCGCAATTTAATGGGTACGGATACGAGTACTATAGTACCTTACTCATACCCGCACTTATATAATATGTATAAATAATGTAATTTATATACATATGATTAATTTAATATATATGTGTGTGTTTGTTTTTATATTATTAATTAATATTTTCCAAAAAAATAATTAATGTTAATATATATTATAGTCACAAAAAAACATTAATATAAATTATTAATTTAAATATTATAATTTTGAAAGTGTTATATAATTTTGTCCTAGACTCTAAAATAGCAAACCTTGAACTAATTTCCATTTTTCATCCCACCATTTTCATCTCTCATCCACCTCCACATACCAAAGTTGTTTTATAGTTAAACTTGATCTATGGATTATTTTTCATTTGTGCTACCGCTGTTTTTTAATTAATTTTCATTTTCTAATCAATTTATTATTTTTATAGTTAATAAATGTGCTGGTAATACTAGGTATGAGTATGGGTACTTACATATCCAACGGGTAATAGGTACGGATATTAGAATCATCACCTACACATATATAAATTTTGATACAGGTATTTTTAAAAAACGTGGGAATAGAACAAGTACTATGATCATATCCTACCCATTGATATCCGTAGTCCGCATGGGACCAAATTAAAATTAAAACACAAGTAAATGATAAAGAGTATGTTTGGCAAAACTAGCTGATAAGTTAGCTTCTAGCTGATAAGCTCTGAGCTGATAAGCTAGCTTATATATTGAATTAGAAGTGTTTGGTAAAACTAGCTGATAAGCTAGTTAATAAATGTAAAATGACATAAAAGAGCATAATTACATACATTTTATTATATGAATTCTATTTGTGTTTTTTAGAAAAAATATTTATTATTATGTAATTATAATTTTATATTTTTAAAAAATAATTAAATTCTTATAAAACTTTTTAGTAATAAAATATTTAATTAAAAATTAAAATAAATAATGAAATTAATAAAATAAATAGTATAATATACAAATAATTTCATAAAATAGTGAAAAGAAAATAGCAATTTAATTAATTCCTAATTTTTTAAATTACTTATTATATATGTAATAATAGGTAAAAAGAAATTGGAAGGTTTTTGTCACTAAAATTAAAAATATATAATAATAGGTAAAAAGAAATTAAGAATAATAAGGAAAATGTATTAAAATATAAGGGGTAGTGATGAAAGAAAATTAAATAAGCTAGAAGCTCCTAAAATAAGCTATATTGATGTATCTTATCAAACATTTTTGTGTTGGTCAAACTAGCTTATAAGTTAGTCAAATAAATATTGGCCTTGCCAAACCCACTGAGAGAAGAAAGCGTAAGCAAGCGTCCGCCTAATAGGCTGCTATCCTTTTTGGTTATAGACCTAAATCTCCTCCCTATCTAGCTACTGTTGACTCTAATGACTTCATTATAATTAAGCTTATTCTCCCACTAGCTTCCAAATATTGCTTGTTCACGTAGATTGATTATCAGATTCGATATGTGTTGGCTTTATGAGATTTCACACACAAGCTGCCACGAAGAGATCCACGTAGGATTTATTCCCCCACGTGTCCGTTGCACTCGTTAAGACATTAGGACACATCTGTCCACGTGCCTAGCTATCTCCTGTCCTGCCCGCATACTAAACCATAGTAACCTTAAAAGCTTCTCATCTCACTTTTATATATAATTAACTTCAAACCTCTCTGCTCATTAATTCATTCCTCAATTAAGCAGTTGAGCGATCATATATATACTTTTTGGTACATTAACTAACATATATCCTTTTGCATCTACTTTTCAATTCCCCGGTAGAAAGTAAGAAATGGCGCTGCAGGTTGATCGGGCAAATTTGCATGACGAATATGATCAAGAATGGCGTACTTACCAATGCATGACGACACAGTTTGAAGGAGACGGTGGCTATGGTTATGCTCCCGCAGCTTAATTACAAGACTTGATCGCTAGCTGCTAATAATGTATTTTTGTTTGCTTAGGTATATATATAGAGGAAAAATATAATAATAAAAGAATGAAGTAGCTTTACCTAAGAGCAGGTTAATTAATATTAGTGATCTTAATTAGTTGAATGCATTAGAAAGAAACTAATCCTGTTAATTAGCTTGGTGGGCCATTTCTGTGAGGAACTACGTTGCATGTACTTGTATTGTACCATTATATATAGTAATATATACTTGTATTGTACCATTATATATATAATATATCAACAATTATTTATATATATGTTGTCTTTATTGATCGTCGTCATGTGGGTTTGACTGCTTACGTTTTCGTCAAAATATATATACTAAATTACTAATGTATGAGAAATAATTTTGAGTGGGGGTGGGGATCTTAAATTAAATTCACATAATTAATATATTACATCAAAAACACATATGGACACACTCACACACGAGGTAATTTCTGACCTTTTAATTGCGTAATTTTCTCACGCGAGGTGGTTATGTAAAGTAATTATAAATAATTTGACCCTCAAAGTGTGAGATCACTTTAATTAATTAGAGGATGAAACACGAAAATATTATTAGCATTATTATAGGCAATCTGTAAGCAATATTATAGATTGTATATAATAGCAATTTGTAACCATAATATCTGCATTAATATGTTGTAATTAGCTACCTGTAATTGACAATTTGTAGCCACAATGTCTGCTATAATTGCAGAATCAATGACCTCTGTCATGTACTGTACATGCCTATTAATTTATATAGGCTGTTTTTGATTAGTAAAGATACACAAAATTCATCCTTTCACTTTTTATCAAATATATATGATTGTTTATTGAAGAATGAATCATTGGATTTTAACAACTCAATGATTTATTATATATATTTTATTACAATTTTAACAAAAGGTTTTCTAATTGAGGGTATAGATCAGTGCATCCATATATGCACTTTGGAAGAATCTAATTGAATTATACTTTTTTATTTTATATTCACGCCACTCAATCTTGTACTGATCATTTTTTTCCAATTATTAAGGATATAACAAATGCTAAGTTGAGTTGGTAAATCTATATATTTATTATTTCTTAATTATAATTAATAAATAACAGGAATTTGAAAGTATTTACAATAAGGGCCCTGTTAACGAGGGTCCTTGGGGCATTGTTTAAGAATTCATGTATAGAAATGTTTTATTGGAAATCACAACAATAATTGTATTTGCAACCTTAATGTTACACACTCCAATAAAATCTTTCCATATTTAGTTCCTTAACAAGTGTCTTAAGGGCATTCGTTAGCATTTTCCTTACAATACTGACAGATATTTCACAACTCACGTCGAAATGATACTATTTGGAATTGTAATGTTTGACACTCATATTTATTATTTCCTCCATTACTATTTATAAGTTACAATTACCAAATCATATAAACCAGTTTAGGTAGCTAAACCTAGTTAATTTTATTAAAGTTTTAAAAAGTAGTTTAACTTTTTAATTTTATATAAAAATTGATAATAAATGCTTTCTATAAATTGCAAAGTGACTTATAATAAGGAATTCAAAAATTTCTAAAAAATATCTTATAAATAGGAATTAAAAGAGTAACTAGTAGAAGACCCCCATTTTACAAAATTATTGTTTTGGGATTGTAAGCTTTTTATTTTGTATATGTTAAATATTAGTATTAATCAGTTGTTATTATTATTATTTATTTTCTTTTTACATTTTTTATTACATAAATTTAAAATTTATTTCACTAAATAAAATCCACTTTGTCGTCCACAAAATTAAAATTTCTCAACCATAAAAACCGTTAAAAAATGTGTCAAAGTAACGTATCACTATAGCATCTCTATGACTCTTTACAAATTAAGTTTAAAAATAAGCAACTAGGTAAGTATGTATAAGCTTGCCCAAGTTCAAGTTGCATGCTCAATTGAGATATACTTACTGGCAGTGTAAAATACTTTATTGCCGTGTTTTTGATGCAACACGGTGTTTTTGATGCAGATAAGAAATCGAACTGATTCTCCTTGTCACCGCCGCAGTTCATTGGCTGCAGAAAGAAACAGATTAAAAAGGAAAGAAAAGAACCAAAAAATAAAATAAAAAACTCTAATTAATTAAGTCACCTAAAGATTCCATGCTAATTAATCGATAGGGGCAAATATAGGGCTTAACGTTATTAAAAGCCAATAAACTATTACTAGATTATATCATCTCCAAAATGACCGAACCTTGCATTGATTCAAGATTCGCTATATATATAATATATGTTACTGTTACCTATCAATATATATAACACCAAAATTAAATGTTGTCATTCGTGGCATCTATATATCTCCAACGTGTGTGCTGAATTGGATTTCCAATGTGGGAGCACCACACATCTTGGAATCAGATCATGCTCACACCACAAGCATGAATCGACACTGCCTCGTGTCTTGCTTATGCCAAATGAGTTCTACACTTTCCCTTCCCTAATTCCCTTTATATAAATAACCATCAACAACTCTCTTCTCTACTCAAACTCAACAAACTAATTACACCACTAGCTAGTATATATCTTCTGTACGTACCTCGCCATTTAATTCTCTGCTCGATCTCGTTAATTAATTTGTTCTAAAAAATGTCATTCACTTCAAAGGCCATTGCCCCATGGTGCAACAAGCATGAGAATGATGGGTATAAGTACTATAACTATCCTCCTACAACTTTCAATGACAGTTTTGTCCCTGCAGTTGCAACCATGGAAGGCGACGATGACGACGATGATGGTGGTTATGACTATGCTCCAGCAGCATAAACTAATTTAACAAATTAGAATGTATCCCTCTCTCTAATTCTTAGTTTTAGTATTAAGTTAGAAAAGCTACGTGTTGGTTAATTAGTGTTATGGCGATCGATGTAGTACTATTTAGCAGTTATGTAGGATGAGGTACAACTATATGTCTAATTATATATGATTATATAACGTATGAGAATGTAGTTCATTAATTTATTATGTTGTGTTGTCTTCCCTTAACTGACTTCATCATCTTCGGACCAGTGACGCACTGCTTGTCTTATGTAACGATGAAGTTGTTACAAATTTAGTTTTTGTTTTAGTCTTAGGTTGCTGAAATGAATGCAATCGTTAATTTATTTATTTTAAAAAAATAATAAAATATATATTAAATCTTTATATATATACATGAGGAGAAGAGTATGTGGCAACTTTTTCCCGTAAAAAAAGAGGCTAAAACTGTTGTCATTATGTATTTTATCAATTTATTTTGAATTAAAAAAACTTATTTCAAATTTCAGATTTTATTTAGTGAGCTTGAGAAATGTGAATGAGTTGGAATATTGAGTAGAGTTATTGCTGGAACTCATTCCCCATATGTTTCACACAATAAGTGTAGGGTTCTTGATCATTTTTCATAACATCTCTTCGTATGGCCAATGTGTATCATATTGCTTGAGAAAGAGACGCGGATTGCCAGGGCAACAAACGCGAGAAAACCTTTCCCTCATCTCTACGGTGTGTTTCTTCTCCCTATTTTGCTCCGATTCTTTTCTCTTCGCTTAAGCAGGATTGTTCTCCGAATCTTCTTCTCCATCTCGTTGTGCCCCCTTCTATTTGTTCCTTGCTTTCTTTCTGTTTTGCTATTTGCTTTAATTTTATGATGCTTTTTTCCCTTCATATTCATTTGATGGTGTCTAAATGGTGAAATTTGAATGTGATTTTTAGAACTGCGTGATAAAAAATAAAAGCCTTACACGAATAAAAAATAATTTTCTTTGGTTTGATTTAAATTTTACTTACTTTTAGGATTAGATAATAAAATTAAAAAAAGATGTTTTAATATTATAATTTTTTAAAAATTCATGTAACTTCCAAACTTACCCTTATTGTAAGTCTTTTTTTCGATATACTTTTTGTAAGTAAAACTCTATTGTATTCCCCATATTAACTAACCTAAAAATTATAAATGTTAAATAATTAATTATGAGGTAAAGATGAAAAAAGATAATAAATGTAACTAAAAATTTGTAAAAAGTCTAAGAAAAATGACTAAATAAAAGTATCAAAATAATCTTGTAAAAAGGACTAAATACAATATTTTATTCTAGCCCCCAATGAAAAAATCATGGCTACGCCTTGATCTTAACCATTGATTTCTATAATCAATTCTACTCAATTGCAAACCAAATGAACACTATGTTCTTCGTGGAAGCAGAGGAAATGGAAGAGAATATATACAATTGAATTATTAAAAGCTTCCACTGTTTTTGGATTGTTTAATATATGATGGAATGAAATTAGATCCATCCAATATTCCACTTTTTGTTCCCCTGACTCTTAGATTTTGGACCTGACATAACTCAACCCCAAAAGTTAGTCTGTAGGATGATAATTGCCCAAAGTGTGTATACTATTAAATGATCTTTTCTCTAGTTAATGTGGACTTTAACACACCCCTCACGGGACATCTAGAGTGTGGAGTTTTGCAAGATTGGACATCTACGAGTGACGGTCCAATAGTAATAGATCCATAATAGACTATGATACCATCTTAGATTTTGAGCTAAGGCTAATTGAAAAAAGGATTGAATTGCTATTTTTCTTCATTCCATCATGAAATAACTAAGTTTATTTTGTTCTGCTCCACTCCATTGCACTTCATTCTTTATCCAAATATAGCCTTCAATTACAAGTGAAGTGAATGTAAACTTACTAAGGTTATCTATACTAATAAATCTCTTCAAAGGATTAAAGTGTAAATTTATAATTTTGCTATTTTGAAGTAATAGCACCCGTCAAAAGGACCAAATAATTTTATTATACCATCCCATGCGATTTTCTTTTTAAACGTGGTGTAAAATGGAAACTTTTTTCTTTTCACGAGCAACTCGAGTCATATCTACTTTTTTTTTTGGGTAGACCCATTTCTGATATATGCAACCAGCTTTCTATATCATTTCCCATTTGGGCCCTTCACTTCTGAATTGGGATAAAGCAAGCCACATGGCCCGCTGGACAGAATCAGCTGTACGTGTATAAGTATTAATTATATTCTCGTCCAAAAAAAAAGTATTAATTATATTCGACCAAAATAAAAGTATTAACTATAAAAAAATAGAAAGAGTTGGACTTGAACCCATAAAAAAAAGAATTGAAAAAGTGGGAAAAAAAAGAAAAAGAAGAACAAAGAGATAAAATAAGCGTAGCAGATTGAAAAAGAAAAATATGACACAGAGATCATTGTTGCAGGTTGCAACTTAATTGGAACTATTAATTAATGGCCATAGAGAAAAGAAAGTGAGAGAGAAAGGAAAAACAAATTGAAGGCATAGTGATGATGGCGGCATGTAGTCCTTCCATTTCTTTTTATCTATCTTAAATTTAAGGTTTTTTTATAAGGATTAAGGATTAGAATAATTTTGACAAAAAAAGATTAGAATAATTATATTTTCTAAGTTCCATTTTTTTTTAAAGATGTTATTTCTATTTCTTTTATTAATACAATTAATATTTTTCTTTTTCTCAATAATCATACATAAACATCATGTGTTTAAGTTCACATGGTTTACCTCTTACCATAATTGTTTTGTTGGAAACATGAAAAATATATTTATTAAAACTCTGAACTCTTAAAACATTTATGATATAGCTTTATAATAAATATTTAAATGGTTAAATATGTTTTTGGTCCCTCAAAATATGATCAAATTTGGTTTTGGTCCCTCATTTATTTTTTCATTGGTTTTGGTCCTCCATTTTTTTAAATCACATGTTTTTAGTCCTCCTTATTAATTGCACTATGTTAAGTCACTTTCACAGTTCCACTAAGACGTTCCCGGATAAAAATTTAGAGAAATTTTTTTATGATTTTTTCTCTAGAAAATTCATGTGTTGTAAATTTCCAAACAAACCTCAATTTTTTTACATAAAATTGCTGCTATAAAATTTCTTTGCTTTATTGAAAAACAATCTATAGTAAATTTCCTGCAAATTTTACAATCTAAACAAAATTTCCTTTGAATTTTGAAATTTACAAGAAAATTCGAATATAAATCCATAAAAAAATCTACAAGAAATATTACTACGTTATCACTTAGCGGAATATAACTAATGGTAGGGACTAAAATCATGTGATTTTGAAAAATGGAGGACCAAAACCAATGAAAAAATAAATGAGGGACCAAAACCAAATTTCGCTATATTTTGAGGGACTAAAAACATACTTAACCCATATTTAAAATAAAAAAACAGATTATGATAGGGTTAAAATTTGTAAGATAACATTTATTATTATATTGGTATATAAAAATAACACTTATTTAAAAGCAAATTTAATACCATAAAATAACAATTAAAAAGAAACGGAAGGAGATGTTGTCAATTATAAAGATATTTTTAAAGTTAAGGAATTTCCTTTCCTTTTCTTTTTTATTTTGAACGGGGCTTAAAAGCCAAGGAAATTCCTTTTCTAACGTTAATTAGTTGTTCCTCATTTAATGTTTTTTTTAAATATACAAAGGTGATAAAAGATATAAATATAATTTATTAATCATTTAAACTGAAATATTAAAGAATAAAACTGTAAATAATTCTTACTCATTAAGGCGGTTATCTTTAAAAAAATTCAATTTCTCATTTTATAGTTATTAATTTATTTTGAACATTATTTGCTATTATTTATTAGATTTTGTAAACATGTCCCTCAAATAGGGATGGCAATGGGTAGGGTTTGGGTAGGGTACTATAGTACCCGTCCCCATACCCACGTTTTAAAAAAATACTCGTACCCGGACCCATACCCACGTGGGTAGTGATTCTAGTACTCGTACTCTTACTCGTTGGGTACTCAAGTACCCGTACCCATTACCCGCACTTTTGTTAACTATAAGAAAATAAATTGATTAGAAAATAAAAATTAATTAAAAATTAAATGAAAAATAATCCATAGATCATCCAAGTTTAACCTATAAAACAACTATCATATGTGAAAGTGGACGGGAGATTAAAAAATTGGGAGGAGAAATGAAAATTCGTTCATGTTTTGCTATTTTTAGTGTGTAGGACAAAATTATAAAATTTAAATTAATTGAATTAGAAATATATATCAATATTTTTTGGTGACTATAATATAGATTAACATTAATTATTTTTTTTTAAAATATTAATTAATAATATAAACATATATATATTTATTAAATTAATTATATGTATATAAATTACATTAATTATATATATTATATAAGTGTGGGTATGGGTAGGGTACTATAGTACCCGCATCCACACCCATTAAAAAGTGTGAGTAATTACCCATGCTCGCACCCATATCCATTTGGCGGGTAATTACCCTACCCATTGTGGGTAATTTTTGCGGGTACCCACTGGGTCTGGGTCCAATTGTCATCCCTACCCTCAAATGTTAAGGAACAGAATTAACATTTTCCACTTATCTCAATTACTTAAAGAAAAATATTAAATACTACTTTTGAATTTTAGACATTTAATGATTGCATATTTTCATTTAGTAGTTGTTTATTTTAATCTATATTCTACATATACACGTTAATGGAATCTCCATTTATTTTATATTTTAGTAAAAACTAAAATATGTGAATAAGGTAAAATTTTTGTTTATCTTATTTATATTAAGCTAAGTGATTTAACTAATAAATACAACTCTATTAATTCTAACAATAAAAAATATGTGGAAACAAACTTGGATGAGGTTTTATTTATACACAAGTAAAATAGGAAAATCAAAATGAAGTTAATTCTTATATCATAACTTTTTAAACAAATAATATGAGACATTATAAGGTATCAAAATAGAAGGCATAGGAAATTTGATTTCTTTTATTCTTTTTAATAGTTTATTCATTGCTCTTCAGTGTGAGGTATTATTGAACGAAAGTGTATAATTTCTTTTTGATTTTTTTTTTTCAAATTATTATACATTTTGGTAGAATGTTATCTATTTAATAGTGACAACGAGAGATAAAAAATCTTTTACATGTTAAAAATTATCAGTAATTTTAAAATGAGACAATTCATTCTATTAAGATAATAAATGGTTTCTCTTAATTCATATAACACCTTTTTTTTATTTTTTCATTAGATTACAAATTAAAAATTATATATATTTTACTCTTGTATTCCGATCCCTCTCTTTATTTGATAAAGATAAATGATAATCATACAACTCTACAACAATATAATAAAGAGAGATAAAGAGAGAAATGGGGAAGAAAAAAGAGAAATGTGGAATATGATAGGTGATGTGATGAAGAGATATAAAGAGAAAAAATGTGTTGCATGAATTGTTGTATGTTTTGGTTGTATGAATTTATTATCTCTTTGATAAAATTGTACAAATATTATTTTTCCATTATATATATGAGACTATCTTACGGTTTCCGCGTTACCACAGACAAATAAATTACTACCAAGTACCAACACGGGCACGCCCATGATAGTTGATCTTGACTTTCAGGGTCTTGATTCTTGAAATAATAATGAATAAGAAAAGTGTCAGCAATGCAATGTTGTCTTTGGTACAATGAGTAAATAAATGAAAAATAAGAGGAAGCAAAAACTTAGCATAACTCCACTTAGGCATGACAATGGTGCAGGTCGGGCTCGGGTTTTGCTCTCTCCATCCCCGCTTCCGTGAAAGTTGTGGGGAGTTCGGGTTTAGAGAGAGCGAATATGAAATTATGAAACCCAACTCCATCCCCCGCGGCCCCGCGGGGATTTCACCTTCTCTATTTTCCCCTTTTTTCCTCTATTTTTAATAACTTAAATATATGTTTTTAAATCAGTTATATATATCTAATATACTCTAATTCAAATAACATGTAAATATAAACATTGATAGTACTAGAAAAATAAGAAACTTAAGAACTATATTATATTTTAAGAAAAATATATAAATTTACCTCTGTTATTTAACAATTAGTATATTAAGTTATTTAATTATTCTGTCAGGGCGGGTTCTTACACTCCCAAACCCTCCCCCGTCCCCATTAAAGGCGGGTCGGTGTCGGGGTCGGGTTTTACTTAAACTCGGTCAAAGCGGGTTTTCCCCGTCAAAGCCGGGGCGGGGGCGGGTCGATACCCGCGGGTTCGGGTTTGTTTGCCATGCCTAACTCCAATGGAAGTAGAGGTGGCAATTCGGGCTACTCGGTCAGGCCCGCTTGATGCGGGTAGCGGACTTTATCGGACTGGGTTAAAAGGCCCGAAGTTATTCGGGCTTTTAAAATAAGTGTCCGAGCCCTACCCTTTTGCGAGTAGCCCGATTTTTTTTTCGGGCTACCCAACTTATTTGTGGGTTTTTGTGGGTACCAGACTTTATCGGATTGGGCTAAAAAACCCGGAAATTATTCGGACTTCTAAAATAGGTACCCGAGCCCTACATCTTTGCGAGTTTTCGCGGACCGGGCCAGTCGGGCTAGCACATTTTACCGGCTCTAAATGGAAGCGAGATCCTAGAGCATTTTGGAAGGAGAAGACAAGCCCGCGGGGGGAAGATGGTGAATAATCAAGGGATCCTTTCTACTGCCGCCAAGTTTCGCAGACAAGGAGATCTGTGATCCGATACACCCTACAAATACAATACAAGATAATAGTTGCGTGGCCTATTTTTTCTTTTGGAATGTCTCCAGTTGTGGGCAGCACCATCCCCGCATTTTCCCCGTGTGCTCAGGTCTAAGATGCTAACAACGACGTCGTCCGCACGTACTTTTAAAAAAATGTTAGTCATAAATCTTTTTAAATCTTTTTAAATATAGAAAGACAATGCCATCCATTTATGCAGTAAAAAGTTATGAAATACCAAGGATGAACTAGATTTTCTATTACTTAGCATAGGAAAATATTGAATTAAAAAATATATCATTATTTTTTATTACTTTTTAAGACGGAAATTTTTATTTTTGCAATTAAATCCTTCTTATATTTTTATTTTTTATTCCTTTAACAAAAAAAATTATATATACAAAAGTTCCATGTAAGTAAAAGAGAGATTTTATTTGTACATAAATGTTTTACAACAATTATTTACCATTAGGGTGGAAATAAGTCAGGTCAGCTTAGATTTTGACAGGCTTGAGTATGACTCCTAATTCTTATGTCTGAGCGTAAACTTGTTATCTGTTACAGGACTTTTTTAAGGTTTAACTTGACCTGTGTAAAAGCTTGACCTAGCCAATAAGTCTGTTTAAAAGTTTGTTTTCATAACAAGACCTACAAACAGACCAACAAGATTATAAGTATATGCAGGTCAACAAGCCTATAAACATACTTTTTATATAACTAATTTAATATATTTTTATTTTTTAATTATTTATAGTTATTAATATAATTAATTTAATATTTTATATATTATTATATTAGACAGGTCGGCCTGTCAGGCCCTGTGGACTTTTTCACAAGCCTGAAGCTTGACCTCTCTGACTAAACAGACGTTTTTAAAAAAGTCCTAGCATGACCTTTTTTAATAAACAATTTAGACCATACTAGGCCATAAACAGGCCATGTTGCAGGTCTTGACAAGCTGACTAACCTATTCCCACCTCTACTTACAACCATGAGATCGAGAAAATGTGAGGTATGATAGAGAGAAAATGTATGTATTTATTGTATGAATAATGGATCTTCAAGTGAAATATTACCAAACAAAAATAAAATGTTTTTCACTTTACGAGTGTGTTTCTTAAGACATTTTAGCTAGATGAAAGCTGAAATTAATAATCGAAATTATTTCATCAGTATTTGGTAAGATAACTTTTTTGAATATTTACTGGCTTTTCTTGAAAAGCTACTTGAGGTAGCTCTTTTAAAAAAGTTCATCTTTTTGGCTATTAGCTCGAAATTCATTACAACTTTATCCCTCAACAACTCTCAATTATAATTATTTAATAATTGATAATAAGAATGCGTTTGGTAAGCCATTTCAGCTAACTGAAAGCTGAAATTAGTAGTTAAAACCATTTCAGTTGTGTTTGGTAAGATAATTTTTTTGGGTAGCTACCAACTTTTCTTAAAAAGCTACTTGAGATAACCCCACGAGGTTGGTCGAGTGGAGTAAGACAGGGTCTCGTATCTGACAAGTCGCAGTTTTGAACCCCCACTCGTCTCCTTGTGGTGAGGTAAATGTAAGTACATCTGTAAGTGCTCTTTGAGCCCGGAGGCCTTCTCTGCCTTGGACTAGGACACCATTCCCTCACCCTAAATTTTTATTTACATAAAAAAGGCTACTTGAGGTAGTTTTTTTAAAAGCTCTAATTTTCAACTAATAGCTGAAAATTTATTATATGTTTATCCTTCAATCATCCCACTCGTTATTATTTAATAATTAATGATGTCTTTATATGTCATTTTATCATTTTTAAGTAATTTTACCAAACGTCTTCAATCAAATCAGCTAACTTTTCACATTACCTTTTAACTTTAAACTAACTTTTCAGATCTATTTTTTCATCATTAGTTAATTTTATGAGATCAACTAATCTATTTTAGCTTTTAGCTTGTTTTAACAAATATTGTGTATATATTTATCTATCTATTCCTTCTCCTCTGGCGTCCGTTTTATCTAGAGCTGTCAAAACGAGCCCAACCCGGTGAGCCAACCCGTGTAAACCTGGCTCACCAGTGGATTGGTTTGAAAAAAATTTGGCTCGTCAAACCCCGGGTAAATATGGCCCGACTCACTTAACCCGTGAGCCAGGCCGGGTTAGGGCCGGGCCAACCCGTGTTTTTGGTTAAAAAAAATTATTCACTTAATCAGTATTGTAATCACACGGGTCTTAAGGGTTTCTGTTCATTTCAAGGAGACTTAGTCTTACTGACTTAGGGGTACTGACTCAAAGTCTCAAACAAACACTCTTCTTAACTGAGTTCACTCACAAAACCGGAACCCTAATAGGGACGGCGGCGCCCTTCTCATCTTCCTCCCTCACCTAGTTTTCCAGCCACCCTTCTCATCTTCCTCTCATCTTCATTGCAAGGGGATGTGCAGCCGCGCGCACGACGACGACACAACGACTATGGCGGTACACAGAGTCACGGCCGCAAGGGAACGCCACGACGGAGTTTGAGACAATAGGTGACAACACCTATGCCGGAGGTGCAGGGGGAGGCGCACGCGACCGCAAACAGGGGCGGCGACGGCGACAATGGTCAGTGGCTGAAGGGCCGATGACTGGAAAGGAAACCACCGTGGCGGAGGCCACCGCCAGTGAGGGTTCAAAGGCTGACCCTTTACTTCTCTCTCTGTTTCCCTTTTTTACTATTCCTCTGATCTTTCTCTGGTTTTTGTTCATGGAGTTTTCTGATTTTGGTTTGATTTTCTGGTTCTTTTTCTTCATGATTTTGTTTTACAGGTGGTGATCTGAAGGATAACAGTGGGGAATGGATGATGGTGTGGTGGTGATTTGGCCGCAGAAGTGGTGGTGGTTCACGACGGTGAGAACGGTGGTTCTCTCCTTCTGATCTCTGTATTTTGTCTTCCTCTGTTCAGTTTGAGTAGGATGCTGTAGTGGCTTATGGTGGGGATAATGGAAACAGGACTGGGAGAATTATTGATATTTTGGATTGCTTAAATTGTGATTTTTTTGGATTGGAAATCTTGCATGCTGTTTATGTAATTTGAATGTAATTTGACAGGTTGTGCAAAATTGTTTCATATTTTTTTTTGCAATTTTTTAAATTTTATTACTTTTTTGTTGTTTTTTTTATTTTTTAAATATTTTCTAAAAGTAAGCGAGCCAACCCGTATAACCCACCTACCCGTATTGAGTCGAGCCGGGCTGATATTTTTCTAGTTCACCACAAAAGTGGGCCAGCTCGACTCGATCCACCTGAGTCGGGTGACCTGTTTTGACAGCTCTAGTTTTATCGTACCATTAAAGCTGTGAACAGTAACGAAAGAAAGATCAAGGTGGAGGAAATAATTGTCCTCTTCTGACATACACACTCCTCTTTCCTTTCCCTCTTCTGCTTTCTCTGCTCCCATATTCATACTACATTTACTCCTAAATTTCCACATCTTCCATTTCATATTTTGATCTTCAAGATCCATCCCTCTCTCTCTCTCTCCTCCTCTTGATATTTTGTCGGTGATCTATTCCATCCATTTCTACTCCGAGTTCACATCGCAACTCTCCTTCTTCAATTCCCCAGAAACCAAATTGCAATGTCTTCGATTCGATTGGATGCGGTGAAGCAGCAGCAGTATTACGCGACAAGTGGTTTAGTTGTAGGCTACGCGCTCTGCTCAAGCTTGCTCGCCATCATCAACAAGTACGCCATCACCAAATTCAACTACCCTGGCCTCTTAACCGCATTGCAGTACCTCACTTCCGCTCTCGGTGTTTACCTCTTAGGCAAACTAGGGTTTCTCCATCACGATTCTTTCACTCTCCCAATTGCAAAGAAATTCTTCCCCGCCGCACTCGTTTTCTACCTCGCCATCTTCACCAACACTAATCTTCTCCGTCACGCCAACGTTGACACCTTCATCGTCTTCAGATCCCTAACTCCTCTTCTTGTCGCTCTAGCCGACACCGTTTTTAGGGCTCAACCATGCCCTTCCAACCTAACCTTCTTCTCCCTCGTCGTCATTCTCGCCGGCGCTGTTGGCTATGTCGCCACCGATTCCGCTTTCACTCTCACTGCTTATTCCTGGGCTTTCGCTTATTTGATCACCATCACCACTGAAATGGTTTACATCAAGCACATGGTCATGAATCTAGGGTTGAACACATGGGGTTTTGTCTTTTACAATAATCTCTTGTCCCTCATGATGGCTCCGTTCTTTTGGTTCCTCACCGGAGAGAATGTCGAGGTTTTCGCTGCTCTGAGATCCGGTTCAGGGAGTTTGTTTGAGCCAGCTGCGTTTTCTGCTGTTTCCTTGTCCTGTGTGTTTGGTTTGCTCATTAGTTTCTTTGGGTTTGCGGCTAGAAAAGCCGTTTCCGCCACGGCGTTTACCGTCACTGGCGTGGTCAATAAGTTTCTCACAGTGGCCATCAATGTGGTGATTTGGGATAAGCATGCTAGCCCCATTGGTTTGGTTTGTCTGCTTTTCACCATTGTTGGGGGAGTTCTCTATCAGCAATCGGTTACTAGGCCTGGGAATGCGCCGGCACAGCGTGATGCGGCGGTGTCTAAGCAGTCAGATATTGAAAAGAACACTGATGATGATGATGATGATTTGGGAGGTGAGAGTGAAGGAAAGGGTAAACTTGGTTCTCTATAAGTATTTGTACTATTTATTTGTAGTCAGTACTTGATGTTTAAGCTGTAATGCTGTATAATTGTTGTCTTATCTCAACAACCTTAGGGAATTTTTATGCAACAGGAGGCATTGAATGATATGAAATTGCAATGTTGCTTAGCTCTTTCTCTGGTTATTCTTGCTTTTCAATATATGTCTGGGGTTCATCCTTGATTCCAAAACCGGATTTTCTATTTTCACTTTCTCTTATAGGCAAAATTTGACTGTATTTGGATCATTTGTTCTGTTCATTACTGGCCTTAAATTTTCTGACAAACCTGTTTTGTGATCTTGTAATTTCTCTCTGATTTCTTGTGGTCATCCATTTAGCAATATTTTGCTGTTTGATATTTGTGATTTAATTCACTTCAACCCTGGTGTCAATTTATAATGTTGTTGTTTTTGAGTTTCTATTATGTGATTCAATACAACTTGCTGCCATGCTGCAATCCCACAACTTCAGTGAAGTACAACTAGCTGTGAAAAGGATAGCAAGGGGTCTTTCCTTTTTCTTATTGTTAAAGCAAAACACAAATGTGTGTGGTATGGTAGCCCAACAGCACAAATCTAAATATGGGGAATCTATGTGATGAAGGGTATGCCAGAATATAGGCCTGGTTTAGGGACTATATAATGGCATATACTCTCTTTCTCTCTCTCACACACACACATACACACACATGTATGCAGTGTAAATTTTTCTTTCCTTTTGTTCTACCCAGCAGCCAATGCCAATATGTTTGGTTTCTATTGCTGTTGCTGACTTTACCATTAAAGTGGCTTCCTGCATCTTAAATTCTTCTAAGAGGAGAATTTTTTATCAATTACTGGCTCACTCAGCTGAATGTATGTTCCCCATTTCCTATAGTATGTGTGTACAATAAAACCTGCAAAGAGTGCTTTAAAATCGAGCATCTCTCTCTCAAATCCCCAGGGACTTTTTTGAGACACCAAATGCTTCTGCTTGAAGTAATTGAATCCTAAACCCTAAACCTGTTTTAAGTAATTGAATCCATGTAGAGCATGCTTGGGTTGGCAAGGATCTAGTGCTCCTCATAAACTGTGAAATTTCAATCTTAGTTTCTTCTTGAATCAGCAGCATCCCCTGCTTATGTTATGGTATCAATCTGGAACAGAAAACATTTGTAGCTCGACCCCTTCATGAGTAATTATTAATGCTTTGTGAAGTCATCTTTAATGGTATCACTGGATATCATAGAGTTCAGTATATTTGAGTACCACAGCTGAATTTTATATTGATCACATACTCATAGAACTACTTAAGAAATAATTCTCAATGAAATCTTGACAAGAATATTCCTAAGGTCAGCAGTAAAAAACTAGCAGGTACGAGGCATCTGACTTGCTTCTCATCTGCGGTAATTTTTATTTTGAATTCTCTCAAACCAAGATCGTGATTATTTTCAGTAGTTTAAACAGTCATCATAATCAAATGTGAATACATACATTATTTGCTCTGGCTCTCCCGTGATAACCCTAAACCATTGTTCTACCATCTGTCTGATCTTCTTTAACAGTGTATCTAATTTGCGTAGGAAAATTTTTCAATGTGCATCATATTTTCTGTGTGTAGAAGTGAGTTGTGTGATGAGAGTGGAAGTGATAGATATATAAAGAAAATGGAGGTGTAGAGGGAATTGTAAGAGAAAATGAGTGTATGTATATAAGACTTGTTTACTTAGCTAACCTATAGGTATTATGGAATACTTGAAGCAATGGACGTCCACTTGTAACTGTAAATATAGATTTTCAATGCTCCAAACAGTGACTTTTTCCAAAATCCTTCCAAATTTCTTCAGCATCAAGTATTTCAGTGCAAAGGGAGGTCTGCGATTATCCTTTAAGTTATCTTAAATCTCCAAGGAACAAGGATTTGGGGCTTGAGAATAGATCACTGAGCGAAAATACTTTCTTTTGTGTAAAGCTTGGTTACTTAAATTGTTACTCAAATTTTATGACTTTTTTTTGGGTCAATAAACCCTAAATTTTATGACTAGTTTGATGAAAATTGAGCCTTTTGTTGCATGGCATTAGCACCGGCCCAATTAATAATTCCATGGGGTTTTTAATATAGACCCTGAAGGTTTTCTAACAAGTGGCTCCAGCTTCAAATTATTGCTGCTGTTATCATATCTAATGCAGGGCATGATTAATATGGATACAGCCCTCGTTTTCCATTTGTTTGTAAAATATTGGAGATGGAGATGACTGCTTCATATTGCTCTCCAACGGTGATATGTGCTTTCTTATCTTATCGTCATAATAATTTCCTCTTCCTGGATTGAAATATCAACTTCTACTTTGTGTCCTACTAACTTATGCCTGAGCTTATGCATTTGGGGCTGAACTGCAAGTTGAGAACGATACAAGGAATGGAGAACACTGTTCGACGAAAAAAAATGGAGAACATTGACAACAAAAAATGGAGAACAAACATGCGGAAGTTGTGGACTTGTGGAGACATAACCTTGTGCTGTCATTTGTTACCCAACATTCATCAAGAGGAATATTAACAATATACTTTTTATACCCTATTTTTAACACCGTTATTACGTAAAATCTCAATGGTTCCACAATAAAGAATGAGTCTAGTGAATTTGGTGAGATTTCATCTAATAATGTGTTGCTACTTGCGAGCATTTCTCTGACCTCCAGTACCATTAGGATGAACAGAGCTTGAAGAAAAGACAATGCGTTACCTCTCTTCACATTTAGCCAATATGAAAAATAAAAATAAATAGATATTTTACTTCAGAAATTTCCCTCTCAATTTCCGGATGCATAAGCTGCCAAGCGCTTAAATAATTTTTATTCATTATTATTAAATCAAAGGATTGTGTTATGTGTAGTAATCCTACGTGCGCTGAATCTCCTGCTCTTGGTCACAATACAAACATGACCTGCAATTCCCCCAAAATTACATGGACACTTTAATTTAATTTAACGTTGAAATCCCCTTCGCACTGCTAAGTACTTATCGTTGCTATCAATAGTACTTTATTGTATTTTAAGAGCATAACCAGCTTGATAAGCTAATTTTGAGCTTGAGGATTTGTGTATGTAATGAATCTCCAATGCATGAACCACTGAATTAATGTAATCACATTACAAATATATATATATATTTCTGGGCTTACTTGCACTTCTCTATAAATCTTACAGACCAGTTTTATTTGTTCATTCTTGTGTAGGGATGAGGGGTTTGAAGCAGTTCTCTAGGACTTCTAGAAAGTCTAAATAGGGGATTTTGCTGGCACCAAATTGCCTTTTGTGGAAAGTACTATCAATATCTGTAAGTAATTTTTATCGTTTTATTCTACTACTTGCCCTCCTAACAAAATTATTTGAACATGACTTTATATATGCATTATTGAATATGTATCCTAATTACTTAAAAGAAAAATATGAGAAGTTCTTCAGATTCTAAAAATATTACATGTTTTTACTCTTTCATTCAGTAATTTGTTTTAAGTAATTAGGAGGACTGATTAAGGAAAATATAATATTATTCACCTGTCATAATGCCATTCTCTATTAGTCTTTCGTAGATTAAATGTGTGATTTCCTTCTTGATTTTCTTTTTATTCAACCCAGATGTTATTACTTATTCAGGTCAGAAATGCAATTTTCCCAAATTTTCAAAAACCATATCTTGGATAAGCTAGTACGCAGTACTGTAAATTGAAAATTGTAACTATAAGTAATGCTGGTTCCCATGACAGATGGTCACACTTGCAGTTGCAGGTGCAAGTGCCTGTGAACATGACTAGAACGTGATGTAAAAATGGTCACACAAAGAGATATGTGGTTAAAATAGCACCACCAACTTTAGGTTCAATCCACTAAATTCTTATAAACAAAACTGGGGCAGTTTAAACCAATTGAAATACTACTCAAAATAATAAGCTGAATAACCATCAAAATTCAAAAGCAAATGGAAATCTCGACCCACCTCACCCAACTACAAAGCACTCCCTTTGTCTCTTTTTCTCAACTAATGATACGTTTAGTTTAACATTGAAATGTATCATATTTTTTATGTTATAAGTAGCTGTGTTTATATGTTCAAATTTGAGTTTGAGTACTTCTAAAGGCAAAACTAAACATGCACTAAATGTTGTGTGTTCAGAGCTTAAATAAGAAAATGAAATGAAGGCAAATTACAATCCTCCTTTCCAAACACAATAGCTATCGTTATCGTTTTGGTCCCGAACCCTATCACCAACCTCCTCGCCCTCTTTCACAGACAGTGACAGGTACACACAACACAACTCTCTTCAATGTTGAAATAAAGCCAATTTCCACACTCTGCACGTGGTCTTATTGTATCTCCCATGATACAACCACTGGGTCCTCTTTCTCGAACCTTGCACTTTGCTTGCTTATCTCCCTGCTCTTAAGGGAAAATGGTCCCATATTCCATGTTAACACCCTGGACCACTATTTACACTTCACAAACTCTCTTCCTGCAGTTTAATTAACCCTAATGAATTTTAGGCATAGGCACCCTAACAAGGCAAATCAAGAATTTCAATGCTAAAAAACAACCAATATTATAGTATATGCATATATAGCAAATAAATTATAAAACAAAATCATCCATTTTTGTTGTTTTTTTTATTCCCCTCTTTAAATTATCATCTTTTAATACTGCTGGATGATTTTCACCACCCACTTTATTAGTCCTGTGATATTGAGTGTTTTGGGCTTCTAAAATGGTCTCTTATTATGAACCACCTCAGTCACAAACGTATTTGATGCATATATTTTACATATTTGGATTGGTATAAGTAGTTTAAACGAAAATATGTTACTTTACATTGATGTCTCTGTTTCTATCTCCCAGTTATTGGCTACAGTACACTTGAATTGAAGAGATTAAACACTTGAATTAATGCCTGGAAAGTGGAAACACACAGAAATTGTCTCTTGAGGCCCTCCAAACATACATCAGCAAGCAGCATAGCCATGGGAATCTGCCTCAACTTGATTCTTTGGGTCAATTAACACATAACTCCTTCCAATTCTAATATACTTTCTAAATCTCTTCCACTTCAAAATCACGTTTGAAACGTGGACGTAGTAGGGTTGACTTGCATCCACAATTGAATCTTGATTTTGGCTTCTTGATTTAAAGTACAAGGAGTTCGGGGTTGTGAGTATCGCAATTAAAGTAGTAGCAAATTTCCCTCTTGTAGCAAGATTAAATAATTAATTGTAATATGATATTAATCACATACTTTAATGCGTTGTCAAATGTTAGCACTTGGTATGATGTTGGGCGCAGTATTTTTTAATATATAGCAGCAATTGCACCTGTTGATGCACTTCAGTGACACATAGGACTGCTCTAATTGCAGTGATATCATATCATGCCCTTAAAAGAAGTACACTACTTTGCCGTACGTAACAAACAACAACGTCCTTTAATCTTATGTCATTTTTCGGTGTGACTAAACTAATAATTAAGAGAAAGTCTGGTCAAATTAAAACTCCCTTCTGTAAATGAGAGTATTACACAGAGCATGCAAATTATTAATTGCATAATCTTCACTCAACTTACCTTTAACAAGTGATCTTACACGGCAGCGTATTTTAACTTTAGAAGCTTTTGAGATTAAGATAGTAATAAACACTTGGACTCATGGATTAGAGATATGTATGTATATGTCTTTTGACTAGGATTGCTTAAAATCTGAGGTAATGACAGTAACAATGGAAAATTAATTTTCATCAAAATGGATCAGGATTCTCCATTTAGTGCAGCCCAGAGAACGGGCGTCACATATAGCTATTGTACAAACTAAGAAAGTTATAAATGAGTATGTGACCCATCATCCTCCTGGGTCGAATGTCCAAATAAAATGTAACATGTGTTGCTATATGAGCCATATTTTTGGTGGGAGTATACCCTTTGAATTACAATTCTACTGCAGCACCCTGTTTGCTAAACATAGAAAGTAGGAAAGCTAACCCGTGACGTGAACCCACGGGCTGTTATCTTGTTCTTATCTTTGAGATTCAAATAAAATTTACCTTAAAACTAGGTGAATGTTTAGGTTTGATTTTTTACTAATGTTTAGATTTGAGCATAGAAAAGCTAATCTAAATACAGATCAATGAAATAAGGCAAATAAAAAGAATCTAACTGTATGTGAAAATATGGACAAGCTGAAATTAACAGCAGGTTATGTGAAATTTAATTCACATCTCATGATATATACAAAAAAAAACTTTAGTCACTTATTTTCTCCGTGTGGTGTTTCAGTTTCAGTATACTATATAGCATAAAGACAACATTAAAAGGAGGCCAATATACAAGATTTACTTTAAAATACACACTAAAATTCCAATGTACCATCATTGTGACATTGGCAAAATGCTAAATTTACAAGTGCCTCACTTCACTAGTTCACTTGCGCCTCACTTCACTTCACTTCACTAGTACCCTCCATAACTTTTGGGCCGAGCTATATAGAGTGTCCATCCTGATCCAACAACTAATCCATCATAGAACATGGTCATATCATATATCAGCATAAACCACTAGTAAGTAGTAATGGGTCTCTAGGAAAATAACAATCATTTTCAATAATCAGATCTCCGGGATTGACATAAATCATAACCTTTCCACCTGAAGTGGGTCTCTAGGAAATTTGCATTAAAATTGTCACCTGTGACTTTTATCAGTAAAGAATGAATAACAAAAAATATGAGGCCAACAGATAGTCCAATCCATTACATGGAAATTAATTTACAGAGTGGAACCAAGATACTCCTCTGCCTATGACTGAGTTGAACCAGAATTGAATTTTCGTAACTGTGGTAAGACTAATTAAGACCTGTCCAGTGCCCATTGAATTTTCGTGAATACAGCTGTGTTATTGTTTTAACACTAACCAACTATTTTTCAAAAAATATAATATTATACATAGTCCCGAATACGATGGAGAAGGAGAACGGTGGAAGTAAAAGGAGACGCCACTTGTTTGCGTCCATGTCCTTCCAAATCCCAATATGGAAATGGCAGCATCTACGCCTCCTTGTCACCTCAGGCTACCACGATATTAGCTAACTCAGAAAACCAGAAATATTATGGGCAATACTTCTCATTTTTCTATATTCTTTTATTTCTCTCCTTCAAGAATTATCACATTTTAAGTGTCTATTTATTAATTGTACATGTCTCGTTTTTTCATTATTTTTTAATAGTTATTATTTAAACAAAATTAACCAATTCAAACGCACATTTATTACTTTGATGCAGAGAGTGGCAAATGGAGATAGGAATTAAACAACACCTCTTGATTATATACTCCCCTTCGCTCTTAATTATAAATAAAAATAGTTATAAACACACTTATTAAGAAAATTAGTTAAATTTATTTAATTTTATTGATTTCATCTAAAAAGTAGTTTCATTGCCTATATTATCTCACATTCAATTTTATTGAAACTTGTTTCAAGTGGATATACTCACTTGCTATTGGTACATAATTCATTAAACAGAGTGGTTGAAAAATAAAATATAAATTAAATAAATGATAATTTAAAATGATATCATTTAATAGGGTGAAATTAGTTAACTTTTGGAAATAGTAATATTATATGCAGTGTATTGCATGTCAGTATAGCTCTGGTTTATTTATTTCCAATCTGTCACTCACATACCCTTTGCATCATCCACTTTTCACTCCCAATACCTCTGCTCACTCACTGTCTCTACACATAAAATAACCACACACACCTCACTCTCTATCTCTTTTCCCCTTTCTTTCCTATGATAAACACACAAAATTAAAAAACAAAAAAAAAAAACTCCACAACTTGAAGCCCTGTATCATAATCAAATGGAGATGGGTTCCCATGAATGTTTTGTAACAAAGATGGATGACCTTGACAACATGATGCCTCACTCTTCCCTCCACAATTCACAACTCTCTTCCTGCGACTCCAACCACACCTCATCTTCACCCTCTCAATCTCCTCTCTCTGAACTAACCGAAGAAGAAGACTCAGGGATAAGGCTAGTGCACATGCTCATCTCCTGTGCCGATTCTCTCCAACGTGGCAACCTCTCCCTCGCTGTTTCCCTCCTCCACGCCATGCAATCTCTCCTTCAACACCTCACCACCGATTCCGGAATCGGAAAAGTCGCCACCTACTTCATCCACGCCCTCGCCACCAGGATCTTCGCGCCACAACACACACAAATTACACAACGACTAAACGACGACGTTCTCTACCACCACTACTACGAGGCTTGTCCTTACCTCAAGTTCGCGCACTTCACCGCCAATCACGCCATCCTCGAAGCCTTCAACGGCCATAACTCTCTCCACGTCATCGACTTCGACCTCATGCACGGCCTCCAATGGCCGCCTCTCATCCACGCCCTCTCCCTCCGTCAAGGAGATCCTCCCTCCCTCCGCTTGACCGCCGTCGGTCCTCCCTCGCCGGCGCTCCGACAAATCGGCCTCCGACTCACCGAAATGGCTCGCTACGTCAACCTACGGTTCGCGTTCCGTAGTTTTCCGGCGTCCCGGCTAGAGGACGTGAATCCGTCGATGCTGCAGGTGAATCCGAAGGAAGCGGTGGCGGTGAACTCGATCATGCAGCTCCACCGTCTCATCGGGTCTGACCCGACCCGTGGAGACTCGGAATCTGGTATTGATTTTGTTCTTGGTTGGATCCGGAGGCTGAACCCGAAAATCATGACGGTGGTTGAGCAAGAAGCGAATCACAATCAGACCGGGTTCTTGGAGCGGTTCACTGAGGCGTTGCATTATTATTCGGCCGTTTTTGACTCGCTGGAGGTTTGTCCGGTCGAACCGGATAAGGCTATGGCTGAAATGTACCTTCAGAGGGAAATTTGCAACGTGGTGGGCTGTGATGGACCGGCTCGGGTGGAGAGACACGAGCCGCTGGTAAAATGGAAGGCTCGGCTCGGGAAAGCGGGGTTTAAGAGTGTGGATTTAGGTTCGGATGCGTTGAAGCAAGCAAGGATGCTGTTGAGTCTGTTTTCGGCTGAGGGTTACAGCGTGGAAGAGAGAGAAGGGTGTTTAACGCTGGGTTGGCATGATAAACCTCTCATTGCGGCTTCGGCTTGGCAAGCTGAGCCCCTACCTCAGAGTGAGTGAGTGAGTGAGAGAGACAAATGCTTAATGTAGTAATTTGGTAAACATTGAGAACATTGTAAATCTTACCCTTTTTAGAGTCATGTATATTTTGGGTTGCATATTTGTTATGTGAAATGGTTTTCTTTTCTTTCTATTACATACATTGGGGGTGTTAAGGCCACGTGGTTCCTATATCATAAACCAAAACCACTGCCAACATTGACACAACTATTCTATTAATGCTTGGTAGAAAGATGCCATCAATATATTGGTAGTTAGTTAGGAGAGGCTATCAACAAATAATCGAATGCTTAATATATATGACATTTATTTAATTACATGTATTATTATCATATCATATTTTTGGTATCGATAATGCTATTTGTGGATATTGCCTTGTTCATACATCACCTTTTTTTTTCAAGATAATGTTGGATCAGACGCTTATAAATAGTTTTGACTACTACTACTCATAAAACCAACAATCTTCCGTGAGCAACGATACTAGCGAGTCAAAGACCTAGCTTTATCACTTGTTAAATCAATATCAATTGCTTACTTTCAATTCTAAAGCTATAATTGTCTATTTCCCTATTGCCGCAACACATAGGCATGATGAGCTAGCTTGAGGGGCTTCGCAGTGCACACGTGGTGCATCTCAAGCTTAGGTTTGTCAAACATTTTTTATACATGTCCATATGTGTAGTGAGTCCAATAGGGATTGCTGGACTCTCATTTATTATAACAGCAGATATTTTTTTCTTAAAAAAAAGGAAAGAGTACCTATAGAGTGACACATAGAGCAAGTTATGTCTCTTGAAGAGGTGACCAAACCATTTTCCTCCTACCAGAGGAAGGGAGTTGTATAATGTATTGTATTTGAATGGTAGGATAAAGAAGAGAAAATTAAAAATAGAAAAGCAATGCACAATATATATATATATATATATATATATATATAGTGTGAATAACTTTTTTTGTCAGGATATTAATATTAATGTTTTAAAAATCGGACCGGTAATTGAATCGGTAAAAACACTTATTTACGGTTCAATGGTTTAACCGTGGTCGAACCAGTTTTAATTAAATATATTTTTTAATATTATATAACACTTTAATTAATAAAATAACATAAAATTATAAGAAATTAAGATATATAAAGTTATAAATGAGTATAAATAACCTTATTATAAAGTTTATAAGACAAAAAAACTAATAATGATTAGTAATAGATATCTATGTGTAATCCTTAAATATATGTCTTTATTTATCTTAAAAATATTTAAGATTAAATAAAAAAATTGAATTTCTTTAAAAGCACTGGTTCAACTGATTTTTTTTATCGATTTTCATCGATTTTTAACTGGTTTGACCGGTTCTAAGATCCTCCGATTTTCTGAGTTGAACTGACCGGTCACTAGGCCGGTTCTCAATGTCAATCAAATTGGTCGAACCGGCCGGTCCAGTCCAATTTTTTAAATAATAGTTAAAATATCCCCATCTATTTTAAAAACTTCCGTACAACTTGAATAAATGTCAAACAAAGACTTTAAAATATGGTTTGTATTTCCAATTTTTAAAGGCAATAAGGTGTGTGTATGTGTGTTTGTTCATCCATTTAATCACCTAAATTCCTAATTAAGCATGCGTAATAAAGGCAAAAGTGGTAGGTCTCTCAATATAATAACCCTAGATGGAAAGGTGGATGCTCCAATAGAAAAGGAGGACAAAAAGGCATTAATCCACAATGTCAAGTTTATGGGAAATTTGGTCACATTTTCTTGAATTGTAATAATATATTCAACTTTCAATATCAAGATGAATAAATCTCTCATCTGAGACAGTGTGCGAAGCACACAATTCTCTTGCAGCCATGACCAATATGTATTGGACAATAATGATAAAGGAAACTTTGCTAACACTACCATGGTAGCAGTTCATGAATATATCATGCTTGGTATCCAAATTCGGGTGCCACAAATCACATCTTTTGAACTTGTGAACTAGATAACAGGGTCTGTCTACAAATGATGACACCTAGATCAAAATGGCCAATGGTGTAGTAGGTAACATCCACCACATTGGTAACTCGTTCTTTCTATTTCCTTTAACTGTCAAACCATTTTTTCTACATTATTTATTGCATGTCCTTGATATCTCAAAAAGTCTTCTTAGCGTGTCATAATTTCCCTAAGATACTAATGTATTCTTTGAGTTTCATGTTGACAAATGTTATATTAAATCTCAAGGAACCAACTAAGCACTCTTGGAAAGGAATCTTAGAAATGGTCTTTATGCCTTTCATGATATTCACATTGCAAACTCACCATTTAATTGCTCAACCCATGTCCTCTGATACTCCTTTTAATCATGTGTCATGGTCTTTTAATTCAACCAAGAATATTTTCTTTACCACTTGGCATGCATGCTAGGTTAAGGCATGACTCAACTAACATTATTGTCTTTGTATTGAAAAGATGTAAAGTTTTAATTACTTCTAACAAAATTCCATCTATTTGTGAAGCTTATTGTGTGGGAAAGAAATATAAATTACCTTTTTATGATTCCACCTTTACTTAATTATGATAGGTCACTTCACCTAATATAGTTTGATATATAGGGGTCCACCTAATTTCTCCCTTACTTCAGTGGTAGCCACTAGCCACTATTATATCCATTTTATAAATGTGTACTTTAAGTACACATGGTTGTATTAAAATGAATATCAAGCTTTGTCCATTTTCATTCATTTTAATACCATGGTCGAACATTAACTTGGTACGAGCACTAATAGCCTGTTTAGTTATTCGTTACAAAAATCAAAACCCTTAAATCAATTTCGTTCAACGTGCTTAGTAAAATGTATATCATCCATCTCAACCATTAATTTTTAGAATCAATTCTACTAAACTGTAAACCAAACAAACACTAAGGCTTTTCAATCTGATGGTTGCAAGGAATAGTGTCTTTTACCAAATATCTTTCACAACCATGATATTGTCCATAAACTAAGTTGCTTATACACATGAATAAAATGAATCAGCTGAGAAGCAACACATATCACTAAGATAGGTCTATCATTATCAACTCGGTTATTGCATGTACCTAAGCAAACGATAACTAAGAAGTAAGATACAACCAAGATGCATCCCAGTAACTTGCAGAGTAGGAAGGATTAAGGAATCTGGATTGTGTGTGTAAGAGAATCGATGTAACATTGATTAAGAGTGCATGTGGGTTTGGCCAACAATGAATGAAAAAAAGTAGCATTGGATGGGACCTCCAATGAATCATCATGTGAGGCAAAGATTGAGATGGAGTTTGTGTTGTGCCTTTCAGATGGCCACCTCTTTTCTTGCCTGGTGGAAAACACACCTATAAATAAGACCACCCGGAATGCCCTGCTTGCTCTGTCTTTTTCCACCTTTTTCTTCAATTTTTGGTTTTGGATAAAAAAAAAGTTAGTTAATTACCGCTAGCTATTGAAAGTTTAGTAACTTGAATACTGGTATTCATATTGTTTTATTCTTGGATACTGGTATACTAATGTAACTAGAAAATATAATTTTCCAACAACAAAGTCCTTAGTGAGGTTCAAGTGATACATGTTTGATTCCTCTTAAACAATGTCTTGGGTTCGAATCTTGTGGATGGAAAAAATCCCCACGGGAAAAGTTAGCCCCACAATGATGTGAATGTTCCCGACTCAATCAGGATGGTCTCCTGTGAAAAAAATACTTGTGGTTAAACAAAAAAAAAAACTCCTTAGTGAGGGTGAAGCAAGCAAGCATTTCCTTGATTTAGATGAATTTCAAAATTTTGTTTAGTATCAGTGAAATCATTTCTTAGTTCTGAGACCTTCACTGTTACACATGAGAAACGAACAATTGTTGACTGAGGTGCTTTACAGGGTTACAAAAAGTTCTTGTTTGATAGAATGATGAGGTAATTATGTGTCCAAATCTGAATGGTTGGATGATAGTCCGAGATTGAGAGTACTCAATAATTTCACCACTTTTAGACCTTTGACTTGATGTTAAATATATAGAGATCGGACCAGTGCATGCTTTGAAGTTTGAGATTGACACAAAGCTGAAAAAACAACCCATAATTTCAACATAAGAGGTATTATTACCTACCTTTGGTTAAGCACTAGAAAGAGTACTGAAAAACAAAACATAGACTTTGTCAAAATTTTCCATACAGAAATTATATAATATGAACAGGTTGGGCTGTACATATTGAACTATTTGCTCACCTCCACTTAGTTTCCTTTTTTTTTTCTACACATGCATGCTGCTGTATCTCTCCCTATTGCACCTCATTCAGCAGTAAAACATTACATTCTTCACCTTCTCTTTGAGAGCTGGTAGTGGCCGAACTGACTCATTTTTTGATCTTCCACCTCGGGATTTAGCAATTTCACGGACATCAGGTTCCATGTAGAATCTAGCTCTGTAAGCTGCCAGATGAGCATAGTACGCAGGAGGCACTGCACATTGCACATATGACAGACAAGTTATATATAGATATATTGATCAATGAAGTTATCTGTACATCAAATAAATATTCACTCATTCTTATTGAATACAGAAAAACCAATATATTTCCTTTTTGTTGGAACACATTTGTGTGCAACCAACATTATACACTGACAGGTAGATTATACATATGTACTTATGTTTAAACAGGGTCCAAAGACTTACCTACAGAAACAGATCGTGTACATCTTGCATAGCTGCGATCAAAATAATGAGGTTATTTCTTCATAAGAACAACAGAGGAAAAAAATTGAGATGATAAGGGAGAGGTTATTTACGTGTAGCATAAGTTGTTGGTTAGAGACTGAATCTCATCAGCAGTGAAATTGTTTTCGTCCCATAGAACATGATAATGAGCTGGTCTACTTGTACCCTGTAAATCCCATACTAATTTATTCCTTTTGATTTTTGAAGTAGCAAATAGATATCATATCATCATTATTCATTATCATACCTGAATTCCTGCATGACTGCACAAGTAGAAGTCAAATTCAGTTGGATGACAGATCTTTGAATCCACCACGGTACCTACATTAACCAATTAGACATTTCTCAACTCTAGGACTAATGATAATTACATTGATGGAAGATGTAATTGGAGATATTCCTCATATTCTGCAATTCTAAGCAAACCCTTTGGTGGAAACTCTCTAGACACTCATTCATGTCTTCTTAGATTTTTATGGATATCCTTAGGTTGGTGACATGCACTAATGCTAGCAATTGGTTGAAGTTAAAAAAGACTTTTACCAGGCAAGATATTCCCACTCTTATCAGTGCTGTTTTTGTCATCATGATTGTTTGAAAAGAGTCTAGTGTGATGCCGTTTTTGAACCACAACAAATGTTACTGGAGGTTGGTAACTAGTTTCCAAAGATGCACAAGCCTGCACATATTGAGAATTTAAGCATTAGGGAATTTCATAGTCTATAAGTAAATATAACTTCAATGAGATATTATGTGCTGTGTGACTACCTTACGGATAGCATCAAGCTCATATAGCAAGACCTGGTAGAACTGTCCTTCACTTACCCCATCCCTGTAAATATATTGGATAACATTATAAATCAGAAAGTCCCCCATTATAATTAAAGTCACTGCTTCTCAGAACAGATCACTCCTACCTGTAAAATATTATCCTCAATGGTTTTTGTCCAGTTGCCTTCTTAAATGAGAGTAAAAGCTCTCTGCAGTAGCACAGAATGGTGTGATTCAAATAGGCATGCTGATGTTGAATAATTACAGATAATAAATGCAAAATAATTAGAAGAGCTGCTACTAAGTACCTGATCATGCCACCATAAACTATGCCATGATGAGGATCCTTCCAACATTTGAAAAGATCTTGAATGAGTTCTTCACGATGAGGCTGAGCACATACCAATCCTGCATACTTTGTTACTTCTGGCCAGTCCTGGGAGGCTACAACCTGAATAACAGTAATCAGAATAGATGAAACATAGTGCCAACTATGAGTTATAGGAGTTTTGAAATGCTTACAGCAGCAATGGATGGACAAGGGTCCTCTCCAGATTCTGGATGAGTTACATCAGCTCCAAAAATTATTGTTGGGATGTCACTAACCAATGGGATCCTCCAACTTAGAGCATCCAAAAGTACTGTGTTCCTTCCTCCCATCTAAAAGTATATTGCATTTATTTAAGAAAATGTAGATTAAGTGAAAAATGAAAAGAGAAGGTTATATAAAAGTGATTGTTCTTAAGTAGCATGTAACTATTGTGTTACTTTGGATTGTAAAGCTTGATAGATCATTTAAATTCCAACAATAACAAACCTTGACATTGATCTTTAGTGCCACATTTGCCAAATACTGTCTATTAATCTTGAATACGTGTTTTGTAAGACAGCACTGGGAAATCAACCCCAGATCTGTTTCACAGATTCTTTTGAGATCGCCTGAAAGAAGAATTTGTTTCTTCAGTGCAAGCATGAAATATGGAGTTATCCTCCTCTGAATTGTGAGATGAAATATAGACAAGAAAAGTGTTCAGCAAAAACAGATTCTTTGAGAGAAAAAGAAAAAGAGAACATATCCAAGCAAAAGCATTCTCATTTTTATAGATAGTGAAACAAATAAAGCTGAAAATTAATTAGTAAAGTACTAGAATATCTTATAATCATATTGGAGTGACTTAGAATCATACCATACAGAGAGCCATTGTTGTCTGGAAGAATGGCAATCAGCAACTCTAGCTCTTTTCCACCAAGTTTGTCTAGAGAAGCAGAATGTACATACTTCAAGGCCTTCTTGACCATATCTGGTCTTGATGAATATACAGGAATCACAGGGTCCTGACTGAATTCCTATGAAAAGGGAAAAAAATGTATAGTACATGGGTACATGATGATGATAAAGAATAACAAGTGAGTGTAATCATAATTGGAAAAGTGATTTGGATTGCTACACAAACAAGTAGTCTATAATATATAGCTTCTACTAACAAGGTATGACAAAAAGTTGAAACTTTACCATGCCTGAGATTTGGCACATCTGAACTAACTGTTGGCAAAATCCACGAGCTGTACTTTCTTGGACACTTCTAGAGAAATTGATACATGCCCAATATCTCACCGTGCTTCCATTTATAACTTTCTGCATTGAAATAACACGAATAACAATCTGCTGGGAACAACTAGTTTTCCTTTTTTATTTTTTTCCTTAAAATAATCTTTTTTATGTCTTAGGCTCTTAGCTAACCTTGTTCATCATGTTCCACTGACCAACTTGTGGCAAGTATTCTTTCTCTCTTCCAGTGTCGTGATATTTCAACTATAAAGAAAGAAGAGCAAAAATGTACTATCAGCAGAATGCCAAAGTCCAACAATAATAGATCAATTTAACTATAGGAAAATTACCCATGGTGCTGGAAGAACCCGAGCCTCAACTGATGCAAGCTTGCTGTCTATGCTGATTCCAAATTCCTTTGCATAGGGATTATACTCATAATCATTTTGTTGAATTGTCTGCAGGTATTTTGAGAAATTAATAAGACCCCTAAACCAGACAAACAAATTTTGTGTTTGTAGTTTATCACACATATCATGTCTATTCAGTTTGCAATGGATTCTGACAAAAAAAAGATGGAGGGTGGTATCAAGAATCCATGACAATGACCTGTAGAATATCTGTCTCTTGTTCACGTGGTCTCTGGCATGATACCTTCAGCAAAGAAGTTATCTGCTTTTCGTTAAGCCCTTTTGTATATCTCTGACCTCCAACTATCTTGCATGCCTAGGACAAGATTCACATGAGTTGTTTATTGAAAAAATTATTTAAAAATGGTTTTGATTTTGAATAAATTTATGTAAGAGCTTACCTCCATGGGCAAATAGTTCACCTTCTTTTGGCTTCCTACTTGAAGGCAGGGTAGATGAGTATATATGATTGTATATCCATACATTTCTTGAAAGTAATCAACTACTGATTTCATGTTCATTTTCTCATCCAGGGGGAAACTATTAAGAGGAAAAGAGATAATCATTTTCTAAGAGTTCATATCTAAAAGATGTAAGTCCAACTTGTAATGCTAAAGTTACAAAGCCCTACTTGAGCTCCCTTGTGGGCTGTGATGTCAATCCTGATATCCTGTACTTCCTTCGAAAACTTCCTCTATGTGTGACTTCAACTTTTACACCTCTTAAGGCTTTCTTAATCTGCTTAAGTAACATGACAAACATTTCTTGGTTAGATATTGCTTATAGCTTAATAGATAATTTCCAAGCTTGCTGGCTATGCTGGAATTTGGCATGGTCAAATAAATTCCATACCTTGACACGATCTGCATCTGACAATGGCTTTGAGTACACATCTTTTCCCAAAATTTGAGCAACAAAGTCAATTACAGGGAGTGGTTCTATAAAAGCCATCGATGACATGTCTGAAAGAAGAACAAATGAAAAATAAATCAAAAGAAAAGCAAAAACAAAGAAAAACATCTTCTTAATGAAGGCATAAAAATGAAGATATGGTAGTAGAATAGAGTTCTCACCAATATTAAGGGACAATCCCATTTGAGTAGGCCTTATACTCTGGTAGAAACCACGCCATGATTCCAGGCCACCACTCAGCTGCTGTGGTTTCCTTAAATCTGGAGAATAGAGAAACCTCCCAATTGATACGTAGCTAAACATGCAAAACAAGATAATAGTCAGTAGCAAATAGCCTCAATCAGTTCAAAAGGAGGCATTGTTGAAAAAACAACCACAAAAGCACCTCTGAGCCGCAAGCTCCCTCAACACAATGTCAATGACAGTAAGAGCCTCTTGTGGGGTGTCCACTTGTTTCCCACTGAGAAGCTCACGTAATTGATGCATACTAACACGAGTTGCAAACTTAATAACCACTTCAAATTCTCTTTCCCTGACACAAAAATGATTGAAACTCAATATATTTGTTTTCAAAATCCAAAATTTTAGTTAGCAGTTAAGAAAAAAATGATTTTGAAGAAAACATAACAATCTCACCTGGTACCACCAGTACCCTCATGATCCTCACTCAATAGTATGGTGAACTCTTTGTATGCAAAAGGAAGCAACCCAGCAGTGTAGAGATTTCTTCCACCATCATATACAGGAAGCCTCATCCCCAACTCAGTGTTCCTGTGAAGCCTCACTAACTCTGCTATGATAGCTTTGCTTGTTTTACGAGAAGTAACTTCAGGAGTTATCAAAACCTGCACAAAACATACATGAAAATCTAATCTTCAGTCTTTCTACAACACCCTTGGATTTCATCTTCAAAATATAGTTGCATCATTTTGTTGTTCTAAAAATTTTCTGTTAACCAAAAGATTGTAATGGCTTACAGTGTAATGGCTCAAGTCTGATGCTGATATATCTGCTAGGAAGTGATTAGCTTTGACCAAACACTTTGTCCCAAGCTGGCCATAGCCAGGCCTTGCAGGAAAGACAAGACTTTTACAAGAAGCAGATGAACCCAGTTGTGAATCAAGTCCTGTTTCTTGTAATTTCTCTTGTTTACACTGGCTTCTTCTTCTACTACTACTACCCTTTCTTCTAAGCTCCGAGGACTTCTGCAGAGCCCTCCTAGATGATTTCACTTGATCCTCCACTGGATCCTTCATTTTCAATTGCAGGATAGTTCTGTAGAAAACAAGGAAGGAACTTTCACTTGTGCTTATTTCTGAGTATAATGGGAAGAGAAAAAGATGAGAGATTCCAATTCCAATAAGGAACAACAAACTGAAAGGTTTATGACAAAACAAGCTCCACTTTTTTACTGAGAACTATTTCTTAGTTTATGCACTAGTCTTGAAGGAAGACAAGAGTAAAGAAAGTGCAAAGAGTGGGAAAGACAGGAATACTTGTAACGGCTGCAAGTTGAAAATAGAAAAAAGAAAAAAAACCAAAAAAAGAAGAAAGGTATGGCATAGCATCAAATCTCAACAGTGTTTAGGAGCTGTACATTCTCTGAAAGTGAAAAGATGGGGAAAAAATGAAGTGACGTGCATACATATATACATGCAAAAAATACCAACAAACTCCTATAAAATTCTAATGACATTGTTGCCCATTGGAACTCTGTGTCAGTATATGAGTGATGATGCCTAATTTTGACTTACCACTCTTTCAATGCCTTTATGTTTATGGGCATAATAATAAAAACTTTATTTATCCTCAACACCACCACCACTTTTCCTTCATAAATTTCTATGTTCCAATTTAGTTCACACACAGCCATAGCATATATAGATCATGCCAAAGAAGTTGTAGTGTAGAGGAGATAAAAATGTTGGTGCTATAGTTAATTATTAGTGGGGAGTGAGGGTACTACAAGTCCAAGTGGCCTTCCTTTAATTTGGTGGTCCCAAAAGGAACAGAGGGATGTTAGAATTTTACCCTACTCCAAGTTCATGGCAGGATAGGTTGTAAGATTGCATGTATAAATCCCCTTTTCAGCGACCACAAAGGAGCTTTAACTCCTTCCCAAGCTGAATTACAGTGACAGAACGGGACCCTAAAGCAGACACAACACACAGAGACAAGAGGTATAAAGAGGAGTGAAATAATTAACAACAGCAGCCAGCCAGCAAGCAAAGAGTCAAACAAAATTTGAAGCATACTTTGCTTGTGCTTGTGCTTGGATATCCGAACAGTGTGTACAATGCAATGCAATGCATGAACTTTACTTGCCATAATGGCTTGCTGCCAAATGCCAAATGGCAATGTCAGTAGTACGTGCACCAAAGGGTAAATGCTGTGAACTATGCTATGGCTGGCCTAAAAACAAATTGGGTTTTGGCACTTTTCTCTTATGGATGGGAAATGGGGGGAACTGGGGATACCCGAGAATGGTAGAAGTGATGGTAACGCTCTTCAACTATTTGGGATCCTTACAAACACACGAAGAACAATCATCTGTCCTGTCCCTTTCAATGGCTTCACTCACAAGGACTAAAAAAACACATTTTTACAAAGAGAAAAATAAAAAACCGAAATTTTTGAATGAAAACTTTGAAAGCAGGCAAGGCATCACACCCTTATTAATTCCTGAACTGAAAGACATTGTGTGGCAAGGTTTTGCATTTTGTTCTTTTTATGATATGATAATATTTTTGTTGAATGATGATTTGGTTAAAGAAAAACAATATTGTTATTGAATGGATTGGTAATTTGGTAAGAGGCATTAATTTGCATATTGATGTTGCCACTGAAGCTCTCTGACTTCTTTGGTCAGTGTGATGCTTTGCTTGGGAAAATTGAGACACATCCACCGGATTTAGCCTCCATTTATTTTGGTGTTCAACAATGTAAAATGATAATTTTGTGGAATTAATTTTAAATTATTTTCATTCAATGTGTTTTATAAAATCGTGTATCACTCATTTTAATCATTGATTTCTGAAATTAATTCTACTCAACCTGCTAAATTAAACGAACACTTAAATATTTTATGAGTTTTATCTAAGTAATGTAAAACTTGTTTTTTTTAAAGAATAAAAATAAAAATCTCAACACTGATACTAAAAAAAAGCTTACATATGTTATTTGGTACGTGCAAAGAATGGAACATACTTTGTTCAGTTTTAACAGACTTAAGATATTATTTTTTTAATACTATGTATCAATCTCTTTTGTATTTTGAAATACATCAAACATGTGACACAATAGCCTAAAGGATTGGTAAGGTGAAACAACACAGGGTCTTGCACTTTTATATCTGACAAGTCACACGTTGGAACATACACCTCTGATCTCTCCTTGGAGTGAGGTAGAAGGTGAAGGTAAATATTTCTATAAGTATGAATGCTTTCCTTACCTTACATTAAGATATCATTTTTTCACCTTAAATTTTATTTAAAAAATCACTAAAAACACTACTTTATGGTGTTCACACTACTCATAATCAATTAGATTTGTTATTATGTTTATTAGTCAATATTCCGTTTATGTTATATGTATTTTTAAATTTAAGTAAATTTTAAAAATATTTATAATTATAAAATGTGTGCATGGTAATTCAAATAAATTATAAGCATATAAATATAAGTAATTACAATTTGGGAAATTGCACATTAGAATATAAAGATAAATAACTGAATAGAACTAATTTGATAGTATAGATAACTAATAATTATAATGAAAAAGAAATTTTAAAAATAATTATTTTATTAGAGTTGAGAATTGAAGAAGTTTTAATGTAAGAAGAAAATTTCAAATTAATTAATAGAAAAATGTTAACGAGTGTCATGTTAAGGATCTTAAAATAGAATGTTTTTATTAGATTGCGTAGCATTTAATGTTACCAATGCAATCAATATCATGATTTTCAATAAAAACCTATTGTACATGAATCCTTAACCAGTACCTTTAGGACACTCGTTAACATGACCCTAATTAATAATATAGTTTTTTAAAACAAAAGAAGACCTTAACAATGATAAAATCACATCTTAAGTAAAACAATATAATAGAAGTTGATTCTTATTTATTATATAGAAGTTGATTTAAAATATTTTTAAATTTATATAAATAAAAATATGAAAATAAATTACATGAATTCACATTATTGTGTCTATTTATTTTATATGGTATATCAAAATTTAAATTTACAATTATAAAAAATTAAAAATATTGAAAAATAAAGAAATTAGGGATGACTGAATTTAATAAATCATATTTCTAAAATATAAATAATGAGTAAAAAAATGACAAAAGTTAAGAAGTTTGTTATAGGAAAAATTACGTACTTCATTAAGAAACATAATAGATTAAGAGGCATTTTTATATATATAATGACTCAAATTAAAAATATTGACATTGTAATTTTACCTAATTGATTTTTTTTATAAAAGCAAAGTTGAAATAGAACACCACCGAGCACGTGGATCAGCTAGTAATAAGTTATTCTCACTTAACCAATAGTTTTGAGTTTGAGCCATGAGTTACTCGGAGGGAGAGCTTTGCCGCTCATAAAAGTCTTATCCGACTTGAACAGGAATACATCTGTGAATGATACATGTGGTTTTCCACAAAAAAAATTGGAATATCCTAACTAAAAACATCTAAGATATTCAAGAAATCAATGAAATAAAATTTAGACTATATCTCCAGGTTCATCTTTAAGAATCAAGCTTCACTCACATTATATACTAGTCTTAACGAATTTAATATCAATCAAGTTAATCTTTTTATTAATAATTTCGTTTGACCGGTTGGGTTAACACACAAACACATAGAATGATAAATCTATGAATAAACCATCACTTTCGTCCTCGAAGTATCACTATCTCTCCTACTTAGTCCTTAATTAAAGTAATTAAAAATAAAAGTTAGTCCTCCAACTTTCAAATATCCATCACATTAATCCTCCTACAAGGACCAGTGTGACGGGATAATGTGAAAGTTGGAGGACTAATGTGATCGATATTTGAAAGTTCGAGGACTACTTATATAATTAATTTAGTTTAGAGACTAATTAGAAAAGAGATGACTAGTTTGGGGACTAAATTGAGGGTTTATTCATAAATATACTTACGTGACACCAAATTTGATAAAGTGGATTTACTTACCTTCCCCAACGTTTATCCCCCCAAATCCTTGTTCCTCCTCCACCCAATTCACCCGCAAATCTCATTCCAATTCCCACCAAAATAGGAAAACAATATCTAACTTCCAAACTACGGGCCTTATGGACCAAAAAACTAATGTGTCCAGCGACAATTATGGGCCAAGAGGTCCATCTCCATCTACCCTTTATTTTATAATAAACACACATCAAATCAAAAGTACCTCATCTTTCTCTGCTCAATGAATGGACCACGGAAATTCTTCTCCATTGTGATCATTATCAAGCAACTCTCATATTAGCCTTCCTTATGTATAGGACAGGAATGTCCCCTCTTGGGTGGAGGCTGGGGCCAGGAATTTCTATGAACGATGATTCTTAATAATCAAAACTCACAAAGAGACAGCCTTCATAACAGTATGCCCTAATTAAGCCCCGCACTCTGTCCCTACACACACATCCACCACTATGTGTGTGTGTTGGTGGAGTTACAAAGAACGTCCCAATTAACTAATCATTATCCACTAGTAATGTGTTACTAATTGCTGAAATTATTTAAAAAATAATTGTTTACTATACTGTGAATGTGAAAGAAGAGAGCAGTTAGTAGAAAAGCAAACCTTGTGCTTTACGCCATGTCATGTAACTACCCGTGTGGATCGTTGTAACTGCTTAATTAGCTTTTAATGCCTTCAACTGAAACTGTTACTGTTCTGTTGTGTGAACTTCAACTATAAACTGAAACCTCCCATTTCTCTTTCCTTTTCCCTTTTACCACCTTCTAGTCTAGGCTGAGGATCCCTGCATAAAAAAAACACAATACTGTAAATGGAGTATACTATAACAAATAGGCTTTCAATTAAGACTTGTTAATGAACTGCAGCTACAAGCTAGCGCCTGTAACTAAAATGCATAGGCCACCAAAATGTTTTCCAACTCCACATACAAAAAAGCAGTGCTTTTAATTGTTGTGTTTTGCTGTCATAGACTCATAGATGGCCTCTTTTAAAAGACTAAGGAACAAAGCAATGAAGCTATGCTTATAGCTCTGAAGTCTAAACCAAAGTTATGAAAGAAACAGAAAATTTCATCCATGCAAGGAAAGCGGAGCTAGTCTTTTGTTTTCTTATATGGATTTGGTGAAATAAAACAAGCAGAGTATTGCTTCCAATCATATATCAATTAAAATCTAAATATTTGTAACAGAACATAACCAACTTTAACTAGTTGGGAAATAAAACAGACTTTACTAATTACTATGCATGGCCTTGATAAATTAATTTATGGAAAATTATTGCAAAGGAATTAAGTAAGGAGATATGTACAGCTATTAATTAGAATATGGAGAAAAAAAAATAAAGGAAGGGGAGAGGAGGAGCTAGCATAGGGTGCAAGGATGAGGAAGAATACATAGATTTTGGGGAGCTGGCATGGCAAGGTGCTTATTGGGAATGGCGATGTATGAAAGACCACTACCGTCTCTTCACTGCCTTTAAGAAAGAGAGAGCTTTTGTCTTTGGGGGACTACAAAAGAAGATTAGAAAAGAATAACTGCAGAAAGGAGGATTTTGATGTAAACAGAATAATAATAATAGTGCTAAGGTGTGAGATTCCGTAAACACAGAGGGAAGGGAAAGTGAAAGAAAAGAGAAAGGTTGGCAGTGTTAAGTGGTCTCTGCTGTGCTGCAAAGCTTAATTTCAGTGCATTTAGCCAGCAGCTTCCTCTGCTTTTTTAATTTGTTGGCTTAGGAAAGATGTAATGTATAAAGAACAGATGTTAACAAATTAAAGGGAGGGAAAGAAAGGTAGCTTGTGTCAGCTTCTTTAATTTGACGGAAATATGACCGGTCGGAACTTGAGATTCCGGGGAGTATGTGTCAGTATATGAGGAAAAGAGAAGACGAGGTGAAGCACGTGTGCAGCTAGCCCTTGGTCCAACTTTTTATAAAGGAACTCCGGCAGCTGCGAGTTTTCAAGTTTTTAGTTCATTTTAGTCAAGTTTTTACAACAACTAAAAATCAATTTTTTTAAACGTTCATTTTGAAAATTACAAAAACTTGTTTTCACCTCAAATGGGACTAAAATATTTGGTTTACATTACACCGGAAGTATGAAATGTGGTTTTTTTATAGGCGAAAAAATCATTAAAAAAGTATAAGGGTACTTTAACTCATTATAAGTAAACACAACAAGCAAAATTCCTAAAGAGCCAACCCAACAATGACAACCCCACCAATCCAATATAACAAAAGCCAATCACATCCAATACACTCCCACGGCACAATAATGAGTCATTAAATCCCCAAAACATGCAGTAATAGCACCCATGTGATAGCAAACTAAACCAAATCAATATGAAAAAAAACACCTCCCACTGTAGGAAATATTACTACGACCCTGCATAAAATTGACAAGGAACAGAACCCAACAAATCATGATAGCATCCTTCTAACAGGAGTGAAGAACACCAAAAACAAACTCACCAGCAAAGATCAGATTAAGATAAATTTAAACAGATAGAAGGTTGCTCAGTCCAAGAGCAGAAGTGATATGAAAACTTATGATCTTTCACTTTTAACTATTTCCAAGAGTGAAGTTTTACCAGCTCAAACACATCTGATATAGATAAAACATGTCCTGGAAAAATTAATGCATTCCGAGCTAACCAGATACTCCATAGAATATACAACCAAATGACAGACCATTCGTATCTCATTTTTGAACTCCAAACAGAGCATCCATACATGATAGAAAAACAGACATTCAAAAAATAAATATGAAGTCTCCACCCTTTGATTGCACCATACACATGAAACATCATAATCATGAAGCACTTGTCTCTTAGCAAGATTTACTTTGTAGGAATATCTAACATGAAATGTGGTTTTGATGAAAAAAAATGTATTTAATATCATTTTGGTCCTTGAAAATATAAGGAAATTTAATTTTCATATTTTTATTGGTCTTTTATTTGATACTCCATTTTTTAAAATCATATATTTTTAGTTCTAATTGATAATTATACTATATTAAGTCACGTCTCCATCATGATGTTTTCTGGATGAATTCTTTTCAAAGTTTTCTCTAGAGAAATCATCTACAATATATTTAAAAAAAAACCACCATTTTTTTACATAAAATTTTCATTGTGAAATTTCTCTATTTTACTATAAAAAAAATTCATAGAAAATTTTTTTACAAATTTTTAAAAATTGAACGAAATTTTCTACAAATTTAATAATCCATGGGAAAATTTAAAGAAAAATCTATAATAAACATTACTATATAATCATTTAGTGAAACGTAATTAACGGTGAAAACTAAAAGTACGCGGTTTTTAAAAAAATACACGACGAAAATAAAAAAATAAATGAGAGATCAAAATCAAATTTTACTATATTTTCAGGAACTAAAATCTTATTTAACCCAAAGATAATCTAATAGAATATACCTATATATCCATTACTTTAAGTTTTTTTTTCACAAGGTACGATTTTACATAAATTAAAGATGTGGTATCATGTTCATTATGTGGTGGTGCTACTTTGTCCCAATGATTCTAGGTCTCCCAACTTTATTTAGGTCCCTTAGATAGAAAAATATATTCGGCCTAATATTGATTCTTATTAGATCGCTTCTTTCCAATATCCCGAAGTTAGGTAGAAAAATTTATTCTTCTGACATTAGCAAGCAATGTGTACATGCGAGAGGAAATAAAGACTCACTTATAGCTATTTGCACCAACACCCTAACCCTTTGTTTGGTTTGTGGAGAGAGTTAGGGAAGGGAGAAATAGGGAAGAGAGAGATAAGAAAGAGAGAAATAGTAGAGAAATAAAGTAGAAATAAAGGTTGTTTGGTATGAGAGAAATAAGAGAGAGATTAATTATGATAGTTGTTTGGTTGTGGAAAAATGAGAGAGAGAGAAATGTGTAAGAAAGTTAAAGTACAAAATTACCCCTCTAATTAAAAAAACATATATTTACTTAGGGGCAATTTTGACATTTCACAATTAAACCCCCACTTCACCCTTTATTTCTCCTATGTTGAGAGGAGATTGTTTTCAGCTGGGCCCCACCCCTAATTCTATCTCTCTCACCCTATTCAGCCTCAAAAAAACAAGGTTGATTAAATCACTCTCCCCAAAACCACTCTCCCCTAATTCAACCGTAACAAACATAGTGTAAGAGGGAAAGCGAGAGAAAGACTTATGCTTTGTTTGGTTTATGTAAAGAGATAGAGAAGAGAGAAGTAGGAAAGAGAGAGATAGTGAAGAGAGAGATAGTGAAGAGAGAAATAATGGAGAAATAGAGGTTGTTTGGTATTAGAGAAATATGAGAGAGATGGAAGGGAAATTAATTTTGATAGTTGTTTGGTTGTGGAGAAATGAGAAAGAGAGAAATGTATAAAAAGTTAAAAAGACTAAATTATCCTCCACATATAAATACATTAGTAATTATTTTTTTGTCAATAGGGATAAAATGGTCATTTTATAATTCAATCCCTATCTCTCCCACATTTCTTCCTAGGAGGGAGGAGATTAATTTGATGGTGGACCCCACCCCTTATCAATCCTCAATCTCTCTCTCCCTTACCCAACCAAACAAGATGGTTGGTCTTTCTCTCTTCAATCTCTCTCTCGACTACTTCTCTCTTTCCAAAATCATTGGTAACAAACAAAGGGTTAGTTATGCTCGCTTGGTTACCAATTAAGAATGAAATAAATTAATTCTGCTAAAATTTATTTTAAATAACTGATGTTAAACGTATTTAATGAATCGTATCATTTACCTCTTGTCATTAATTTTATAAATTTATTAAAATTAATTTTGTTCAACAATAAACCAAATCAACCCTTAGTACATTAATTAAGGACAAACAATTTCTAGTTTGTTCAATTCCTATAGCAACACCCTTCGAACATATCGACTTAACTTATTCCAATTTATTATAATATACTAAAGCTGAGACGCAAACTATTGCATTGACACATCAGCTAGAAAATTGTCACGTACATCAAAATTTGCCACATAAAAAATAGCATGATGTGTCACTTATATCTTTCATCTTTGCTTGCAATATCCACTACTAATAAAATCCAACTCTTACCGTTACACATAGCTAACTAGGAACTTAATTACTTCATAAGTAACCCACTCTTACATAACCACCTTTTTAATTCATAATTTACAAAAGCTTTATTACTTGATTAAGTACAAAAGCTTTATCACATCCATTCTCCCTTGCAAATTGTACTCCAAAAGCCAAAACTTCATTTCTTTGTGATTTTTCTTTTATTGATATTCTTGCCACTATTTTACAATCCCAAAAGCTATTTTATAGTAAATCGCTGATGGTGTGAACAATAATTTAAATATAAATTTAATGAATATAAAATATTTTAAAAAATAATTCTTTTGCCAAAAGAACAAATCATCCCTGAAATCATTATACTTTCTAATAATTTAAATATAAATTTAATGAATATAAAATATTTTTAAAAATAATTCTTTTGCCAAAGGAACAAATCATCCTTGAAATCATTCTACTTTCTAATCACGTAACTAATTTTTAGTTTTGATAAACTAATCACTATTTGACCAATCTATTTATCTACCTATTATCTATTATAATATATTAAAACTGAGACGCAAACTATTGCGTTAACACATCAGCTATAAAATTGCCACACACATCAAAATTTGCCACATAAAAAATAGTATGAGTTGTCACTTCTATTTTTAATCTTTGCTTGCAATATCCACTTGAGAGACTAACAAAATCCAACTCTTACCGTTACACATAGCTAGAACTTAATTACTTCATAACCCGCTCTTACATAACCACCTTATTACTTCATAACTTACAAAAGCTTTATTACTTGATTAAGAGTGTGTTTGGTAAAACTAGCTGAAAGCTTAAAGCTAGTTGCAAGCTGAAAAGTTAGCTGAAAAGCTAGCTGAAAGCTGAAAGGTTATTGAATGTTTTTGATAAAACTAGTTGAAAATGGCAAAATGACATTTAAGGACAACATTAATTATTAAATAATGATAAGTGGGGGTGGTTGAGGGTTAAATTTGTAATTAATTTTTAGCTAGTACGTAGCTGAAAATTGGAGCTTTTTTAAAAAAGCTACTTAAGAAAAGCTTATAGCTACAAAAAAAACTACATTCTCAAACACTGCTGAAATGATTTCAGCTACTATTTTTAACTTTCAACTAGCTGAAATGACAACTCAAACACACTCTAAGTACCAAATCTTTATCACATCCATTCTCCATTGCAAATTGTACTCCAAAGGCCAAAACTTCATTTCTTTGTGATTTTTCTTTTATTGATATTCTTGCCACTATTTTACAATCCCAAAAGCTATTTTTATAGTAAATCGTTGATAGTGTGAGCAATAATTTAAATATAAATTAATGAATATAAAATATTTTAAAAAATAATTATTTTGCCAAAGAACAAATCATCCCTGAAATCATTCTACTTTCTAATCACTTAACTAATTTTTAGTTTTCATAAATTAATCACTATTTGACCAATCTATTTATCTACCTATTAATTACAAATTTTCAGCTACGTACTAGCTACTTTGGTAAAAAAACATATTAAAAACATTGTGGGAAGAGCTCTCAGGTTCGATCCCCACTAAACACACTCTTCGGGAGGGGCAGAGAGCCTTAACTGTGACTAAGCCCCAAATAGGATTGCCCCTGATAATAGGGAATACCTATGATTTTTACCAAAAAAATAAATGTCAGCATACTAAAAGCCTTTTATATCATTGATCAACCACTCCCTTTAAAATTAATACAAATATAAATATGCAACACCAAACTCAATCACACATTTTATCAACACATGAATCACCAATTTGTAGATAACCTAATAAATATTTAGTCATTTGTTAATTGATAGTGAAAAGGCAATAATTAATATCTAACAAATTATGTTATTGTCTTTTGTGTTTTACATTTTAAATTTCAAATTCTTCATTTTAATGTGTGTCTAAGTATGAAATTTATTTTTAAACTATTTTAATTATTTAAAAAATATTACTTAGAAATGAGGAAGAATTTTAATAGAAAAACTTCTCTTTAAACTCTATTTGGAGTTAAATGATATTTCAATGGTAAGATTTAAAATCATTAAATTAATTTAATAAATTAAAATATTATTTTTCATTACATTTAACATAATAATATTTATTAGATTATTATTAGTTAAAATCACTAAATATATCGATATTTAATTAAATTTAATTTAAAAATAATCGCGCATTGGGCGGATTAGAATCTAGTTAATCATTAAAGTGGATAAAAGAGAACCAAACCCGGCCCTCTTCTTTACCATTCTCATTTCCCTTTACCTTCAATCAGGATCTGCTTCTTAACTACCTTAAATGGATGTTACGTAAGAATAAGATATGCATGAAGTAATGCGTAGATATCATTTATATTTTCTTACATATCTATGCTGGAGGGAGGATTAGACCAGACTCATGTTAAATGTTCACACTTAAAAAGCAAATATATATTTTTGGTTACAAAAAATTTAGGGTGGGGATGGTGCCCTGATCAAAATATCTCTAGATTTAAAAATTAGAGATACTTACATTTTACATCACCCAAAAAACGAGGGATGGTTTTAACCTGTAATCTATTAAACTTAACACTTTATCTTATTTTACTAGACCAACCCGTTAAGTTTAAAAGCAAATATATATAGTTATACACTAACTAGCATGAATTGAGAGCGGGTTTAATTGATTTGACCCGTTATATATACCATTGCGTGCAATGGGAGTTATAGGCTGGAATTTTGACAACTTCGATCTATACTACAGTAGGTTTAAGGATACAATATGCACAGGTTAATTAATTGGTTAAATATTATACTTAAATAAGAAAAGCACGCATGCAAATTCAAACTTATATTCTTTAGAGAAATATTAGTTATACAACATGTATATACAACTTAGAGAGAGAAAGAGAGAAAAGAGAAAAAAATAGAGAGAAATATGAGATGTGATAGGTGATGTGATGGAAAGAGATAGAGAAAAAAATATGTTGTATGAGTTGTTGTATGATTTTTGTTGTATGAATATGATATCTCTATTCTTTAAGATGAGATTCTTAATAAACGGATAAATAAAAAATGAAAGAAATTATAGAAGGAAAAATAAACTGAATATTCTTGGTACTTTTGAAGTCAAATGGAGAAATGATTGTGTTTCTTTTGAAAGGTTGCGGACACAGAGGTTGGCCCACCAAAGTGTGATTGACAAAACGTTACGATCAAAAGGAAAGGAGGATGCATCTCCATAAAGGCGAGAATGATTATCAGAGGATCCAATTATCTTACGATAACAGAGATTTTAGATGATCTTTTGTTCAAAGCAGCACTTGAATGATTAAACAAAGAATTCACGTAAGATAATTTATGGGAGATGTGATATATATTAAAAAGGATGGTTACTTTGTAATGGATATAAATCATTTACGTACGCATTATTAACTACTTTCCAACAAATTAGTCCCCCTAGCTGGCAAAGTGCAAAACTATATACTTTTACGGAATAGAATTTAAATCATTTTTATCTCACGTATTTTATAAAATATGCATCATTTATTATTTCAATCATTGATTTTTAGAATCATTTCTAATGATTAATCATAAATCAAACTAGCAATTAAGTATTTATTTGTTTTAGTATGTGTGTTTGGTTTAACATTAAAACTAACCAAACTCAAGTTTGGATTATCTAATGTAACTATTTCTAGTGCTGACACATTTTAACGCTAAACCAAACATGCTCTTAGATTTTGAACGATACAAAACCAATTCCACGAAATTAATTTTAAATCACTCTCGTCCAACATGTTTCATAAAGTTTACATACTCATTTCTTATCATTGAGTTCTAGAATCAATTTTACTCAACTCAAACGGATACTAAATCATATATCAACATTGTTTTTTAACAACCCTCAAACATTTTCTTTTCACCGACATTTTTTAAGGGAAAATATGTTTTTAGTCCATGTAAATGTACCACGTTTTGTTTTTAGTCCTTGTAAATGTTTTATTTACGTCCTCACAAATGCAATTTTTTAAATTAGTCATTGTCGTTAATTAAACCTCTAGTTAACTCTAACGATTCTTCTCCTCCTCCTCCTCATTCTTTCTCCTCCTTTTCTTAATCCTCCTCCTCCTCTTCTTCTTCTTTATCATGTTTCTTCTTCTTCTGTACTATGATTTTTCTGAAAATAAGAAATTTTTCTTCTAAGCACGAACTTCCCATATAGACACATTTTTTAAAATGAGATCAAATTAAATTACATATAAAATCAAAGGAAAATGATGAGCAAAAGGAGAAGGAAAAGAAACAACACATAATGACATGGATGTATTTAAAAAAAATCACTTGTAAAAAAATCTTATGGAACATGATTCATGCTAGACAAATCCATTTAATTAAGGATGGAAATATTTTAATGATTTAATTTTGATGTATATGATGATGTAAAATTTGTTTATATTATTATTTATTTTATATTGTCAAATAATTAAACAAATTAATTGCCACATCCACTGTATATACGTCTATACTTAAACAATCTAAGGGAAATGCTAACGAGTGCGTGCCCTAATAGCACTTGTTAAATAACTAAAAAAAAATTTATTGGGATGTGTGATATTTAAATTTAAAGATGCAATCAATACTTTTATTTTCAATAAAAAACCTTCTATAAAAAAAACCTTAACCAGTGCCCTTTCGTTAGGAGAGGATCCAAAATCTAAATACTTTAATAATGCATTGATCTATCATTAAATGATAGTGTTTTAGATTTTATTTAACCGCGCATCATATCAAATTTGTGGCATATTTGGATTGCTTAATTTTTATGACTTTTTTTAAAAAAATAAACTATATGTTATTATAAATTAAAAAAAAAAACTACACCCACATATGGGACTATGGGAGATGAGAAATTTATAAATTTTATTTCTTTCATTTTCTTTTGTCTAATCAAACAAATACCAAATTAATCATCTTATTTTTTTTTTGTCATTTTCTCTTTTTATTATTTTTTCTCACCTAGTCCTTCCCATTTTTTTCCTTACAAGTATAAATCTACAAAGTGATGATGATCAAGTGATGTCACTGCCATTGACTAGCTAGATTGAGTGACTCTATATCTCTGATATAAAGTCAGTTGCTGCAGAAGTTTGGTAATGAAAACTTGTAGAGTTGGTTGCATTACATAGCAAGTTGAATTTGGTAAAGCCTTACTGTTATCCACAAAATGTTAATTTACTCTCTTATTTACCTACTCTCTTCATTACACCTCAAATAAAACATCAAAGATATATATACTAGATAGACATAGAGAAAAAGTGATGATGCTACAAGTAATGTTATGAAATGGCTCCACGAAAAACATTAAAAGAGTAATTGAGAAAAACATGAAATAATTAACCTGTAGTGTTAATCAATCAATCTATAATAGCCCTCCATGCATGTTACTTTTTGCAAAAAGTTGTAATGCTAATTGAAATCAATTTTGGTTCATCCTCCTCCACACTATCAGCCACCAATGATCAATTTTAAAAACAGAGCCCTACCAGCATCATGTCATTACGCTTGAAAGAGGAGGATGAAATGTATAGTTATATTATTGTGAATATAAAGGACAAATGCTAAAGGCACTAATCTTTTATACTTTTTGTCCTAATTCTTTCATTGATAGGTTATGATTAAACCAAGCAAACAAACAAGGCAACATGCATATATGTGAAATCGTTGTCAATATAATAGGCAAGTGGTTATCTATATCATATTTGCAATCATTCTGGTAGATGTCATACTTTGAATTACATATTATGGAATTAAAGAAAGCTTTGCTTTGCATTGATTACATCAACTTGTTGGCCTTTCTTCATGCTCATCATTTCTTACTTTACGAAAAGAGGTAGATTACAACAAAAGCAAGAGTACTTGTGGGACATGGATCAATTTGAACTGTTTGTGTCGGTTATCAAATATATTCTTTATCCCTAAGGAGCTAGTGATTTCATAACTTACATATAGGCTATAAGGCTACAAGCACACTCAACTAACTGCTAATATTGACCATTGAGTTGGATAGAAGAACTGTGGAACTATTGAGGGAAGTATTTCCCTCCTTGCACTTTAATTGGAGGAACAGAGGAGAACATAATTCAATTTATATACTTTCTCCAGCTTAGAACATTTTTTTACTTTGGACTAATTGCACACTTTATAAAGTGGCATTGGTTTTCATTTTCTTATACTTTTGTCATTAAAATGCACATAATCCTAAAATAAATTAAAGAGATAAGTTGGATATTTCTTTATTGATATACTTAATTAATTCAGTCTTGACAAGTATGCAATCATTCTCTGTTTGGGACATTGTTTTGTTTATGATTTAGAAGGGATTGAAATGTTATGATTTGTAGCTTTCATTATAAGAATTAGACATTTGCTTAGAAGGTGTGGAATACTAGTACGGGTAATAGCATCATATGATGTGATGAAAGTTATAACGTGCCCAAGATACTAAAGGAAGAGACGTGTGTTAGAGCATTTCCAACGGTGTACTTTTCATTTTTACATTTTATTCTTTTTTAGTGAGTCACACTATTACACTTCACCCTTTTTTACTTAAGCAACTCTCCTCTTCAATAATGCATTTCTAAAAATTTCATTAAATGAACCCCACAAATAACCCTACATCTCTATATATCATTAATATTTTAACCAATAAATAATGGAATATGGGTCACAAGATGCACGGATACCAAAGTTTTGGGGTATTTATACAAATACCTAGTGCTTAACTCTCTCCAATGATGCCCCTACAATTTTTTGAGTGACTTAGTGAGAAAATAGTTTTAAGTAATTCCCATTGGACTTGTTCTTAGTTGTGAGAGATGCAAATGATAATGTGAAAAGGATTAAAAAATGTTTATGAGTGAATTTTTTCAATGAATAATCGAACTCTATCACATCCACTTTTGCTATGGAAGTTTCCAAAAATCAATTGATGCGTTTTCTTGTTCTTCATTTTTATTTTGGAACAAAAAAAAATCCAATTTATTTGTTCAAAGTTATGGTATCAAAATTTAAAAGTTAAAGGAGAAAAAGAAAATCTCTCAAATTTTCATAGAGGTATATGCTCACTTTGATTTCTCAATAATCCCGTTCAACTTAGACGTGTCGTCGGTGTGGACATTCTTCAATCTTCATTAGTGTATGCTTTGACAAAAATAAATAAATAAAACAAACAAACGATGGTCCACTTTAAAAAGTTTGGAGATTATTTTTTCATATTTTAAAAGATTTAAAATCAAAATACGCCTAAATGTAAGTTGGCGATAATAAATTAGACTTTTTGGAATCGATAAACTTTTTTTTTTCTTTTTGAATAAAACAGAAGAAAACTGGCCTCTAAATTTTGCTTTTTGGTCCAAACTGGGCTCTAAATTTCAATCGGCTGCTGTTGCTCCATGATACTGGGCTCTAGAGGGAATAACCCAGTATCATGAAATTCGATCCATGATGAACTCGGTTATAAGATTATTGGGTCATTTGACAAAAAAAAAATTATCGGGTCATTACTTAACTTATGTCTAAGACTTTCGATAAAAAAAAAAGTTATGTCAAAGATTAAAATCTGTTTTTCTTATGCCAGGTATGTTTCGACCAAAAAAAAAATGGCAGGTATGTCAAAGACTTTTTACCAAAAAAAAAGTCTAAGGCTTTCGATAAATTTGATGTGTCAAATTCAGACTTTTTTTATCAAATAAATTTAAAATGTGTTTTTCTTATACCATTAAAAATTTTACTTATAATTTCTTTTATAAATTTTGAACTTTTTTTGTTATACACAAGACTGTGTTAGCCAAATTTTTTAATGCATGACCAACAACTTAGATTTGTTTTGGTCAAATCAACCTGATTCATTTGAACATTTTTAGTTTAGCATAGTATCTTCATTTGTGTTATGTTACATTTTTATGCGTGAATTCTTCCACGAAACTCATCTCTAATTGTTGAGGTGTTTGAAAGAGTTTATTTGAATTTATTATATGACATATGTAAGTGTTTGGATAAATTTATAAAAAAAGTTTGTGACATGCTCATAAGTTGTTTTCAGCTTATTTCAATAAACTTCTCAGAATAACTTATGAAATGACTTGTGTAAATGTTAAGTACCTCATCATCCTTTGATTCTTACCCACACCTTTAAGTACTTTATGACGTTCTCATGTAATAAACACTTAATTAATTTGTTTTCCCAAACACATTCTAAATCTTTTTATTCTTCATTTCTAAACAACGAGGCTAAGAGCCTAAACTGGGAAATGATAATCATTGCAAAAAAGATGCACTGGGTTTTTAATTGAGACAAATTTATTAGTGGATCCATAGGAGATAGGAGATGTGGATATACTTAAATTAAAGAGAGATAAGAGAGAAGTTGGTAATAATGACATAAAAAATGAGGTGAATAATAAGTTGTAAGATAAGTTAAATCTATAAAAGTATATAATGGGGATACATGCACCTATGTGGTATCCATTTATTCTTTCCAATTATACCCCTGCATTTACAAAAAAAATACACTAAAAAAATAGGATAAGAGCAATTATTTTTTAGTAAATTTAAAGGAGAATAATAATTGTTTGCTTGTGTATGATGAGGTGAATGTGTGATCTCCACCCAAGGCACAATGATGGTTCATACATACATGCGACCGTTATCAACGGGCTACACAAGATTACTATTTAAGTCATGACAAGATCGATGGTTCATGGTGAGATGCAAGATTGATGGTTCATTGTGAGGTATTGGGTTAAATCGAAGCTATTCAAGCCATGGCAATAGTTGATTATGGCAAGTCAATAGTCGGATAAGTGGTTTACAATTGAGTCACACTTAACTATTTTTTCTTTCGTGGTCATGGTTTCTAATTTTTTGGGGAAATGGTTGATTTGTGTTCCCAACAATTTGTCTAAGTATTCCTTGATTGTGTCAGACTCTTTCATCCTTTGAAGCTCAAATTCTCTCATTAAGTTAAACACCTGCATGCTTCGAATTCTTTCATCTCCAGCATATTCTGTCTTTAGATAATCCCAAATTGTTTTTGCCGATTTGAGAGTCATGATCCTAGTAAAGATGGTTGTAGAGACACCAGCAAAAAGACATGACTTTGCCTTTGCTTTCCGGGTTATTTTTCTCCTTATGATTCTTGATCTGGGCCATGGTGGGATTGTCCGGCAGCGGAAGGACTTCATAATCCTCTTCTACAACTTCCCAAAAATCCAAAGCCTCTAGGTAAGCCTCCACTTTGACAGCCCAAAGATCATAGTTTTCCCCATTGAAAACTGGAAGACCTGCTTGGGAAAAACTTGTCTCAGAATCCATTCTAAAGGTCCCGTAAGAAAAGGGCTCTAGATACTAATTGTTGGTTTTTTTTTGTTCTTTAATTGAAGAGAAGCATCATAAAGGAATTGATATGGCAGAGTAAATTGCTGCTAAGCTTACTTTTTATTGAATTCAACTTTCATTTAAATACAATTGAAAATAACAGAATAAAAGATCAAACTCCTTGATTTTAGGGATTGCTACTGACATTAAAACAATAAAATCAGAAACTAACTTATCCACTAACAGCTAATGATAAATTCTAAGTAAATAAAATTTACTTATTCAAACTAAAACAAATCTGAAATCTTCCTAAAAATATGCAACTTCCAAAGGCAGTTCTCAACACTCCTCCTTGCCTTGGAGGCTGCAAACTCCTAGCTTCTTCTTTAGAAATTCAATCCTCTTGAGAGGAAAAGACTTGGTAAACATATCAGCAGCTTGGTCTTCAGTTTTGCAGTAAATTAGACTTACATCACCATTTTCTTGCACTTCTCTTAAGTAAAATAACTTGACATTAAAGTGTTTGGTCTTCCCATCCATGAAACATAGGATTATAAGATATTGAAATAGCTGACTTCGGAAATGGCTTCCTTTTTTGCTTTCCAAATAAACAAGCCTTGCAGGTTGGTATGTGATCATCAAGTTCTGAAAGATCAGCTACCATTTTCTTGGACTTCATTTGCAGTAGCCCTTGGTGGTGATAATGCCCGAGCCTCTTGTGCCAAACTTCTATGATGTTTTCACTGATTGGAAAAGCAGCTTGCTTTTCCTCCAATGGATTTAGAGCAAAACTTTTCCCTTTCATTTTTACTTTAAAAAAATCCTTACTAGCTCCATCTCTAATCAAGCAAAAATTATTTTCAAAAGCAACTTTGAAGCCTCTTTCAATCAATTGGCCAACACTCAACAGATTTTGTTGAATTTCGGGTACAAAAAGGACATCAGAAATAAACTTTGTACCTGAGCAGCTTGCTATTGCAATAGTCCCCTTTCCTTTGACTGAAATATAATCACCATTGCCTATTCTGACTTTGGTGATGTTGGTTGGCTTTAAATCCTTGAATAGATCCTTGTCATTGCAACCACTATCAATCAGCTAACTCTTACTCTCTTCGCTGCTTGCAAAACACGTGGCCACAAATAGGTGATCCTCTCCCTCTTCCTCCTGATCAATAACCTTAGCTTCTTCCTCTTGTTGTTGATCTTTGCTCGTGCATATGACTACTTCATGTCCCATTTGATTGCACTTGATGCATTTAGCATCAGGTCTCTTCCAACATCTAAATGAAGGGTGGCCCATTTTTCCACAATGTTGACAAGGTGGGTAACTTTTCTTTTCACCATTTCCTTTGTTGTAATTATTTGCACTGCTTAGACCGCTGGCTGGATGATTCTTCTTGTAATTTTTTGCTTGTTGGCTCTTGGCTAGAAGAGCACCTTCAACGGCATGATCTTCCCTCATCAATCTTCACTACTCTTGGGCCTGGAAGGCATGTATCACTTCTGCAAAAGTGATTTTAGACAGATCCTTTGTGTTCTCCAATGAAACAATAGATGCTTTGTACCTCTCCAGCATCGTTACCAGAATTTTCTCAACAATCCTGGAATCTGCAAAATTATTGCCCAACAACCTTATCTTGTTGGCAATACCCAACAATTTGTCTGAGTATTCCTTGATTGTGTCAGACTCCTTATCCTTTGAAGCTCAAATTCTCTAATTAAGTTAAGCACCTGCGTGCTTCGAATTCTTTCATCTCCAGCATATTCCGTCTTTAGATAATCCCAAATTGTTTTTGCCGATTTGAGAGTCATGATCCTAGTAAAGATGGTTGTAGAGACACCAGCAAAAAGACATGACTTTGCCTTTGCTTTCCGGGTTATTTTTCTCCTTATGATTCTTGATCTGGGCCATGGTGGGATTGTCCGGCAGCGGAAGGACTTCATAATCCTCTTCTACAACTTCCCAAAAATCCAAAGCCTCTAGGTAAGCCTCCATTTTGACAGCCCAAAGATCATAGTTTTCCCCATTGAAAACTGGAAGAGCTGCTTGGGAAAAACTTGTTTCAGAATCCATTCTAAAGGTCCTGTAAGAAAAGGGCTCTAGATACTAATTGTTGGTTTTTTTTGTTCTTTAATTGAAGAGAAGCATCATAAAGGAATTGATATGGCAGAGTAAATTGCTGCTAAGCTTACTTTTTATTGAATTCAACTTTCATTTAAATACAATTGAAAATAACAGAATAAAAGATCAAACTCCTTGATTTTAGGGATTGCTACTGACATTAAAACAATAAAATCAGAAACTAACTTATCCACTAACAGCTAATGATAAATTCTAAGTAAATCAAATTTACTTATTCAAACTAAAACAAATCTAAAATCTTCCTAAAAATATGCAACTTCCAAAGGCAATTCTCAACAGGTTTGTTCGGTGGGGATTATAGATTAAAACAAGGGTACAATTTTCTTTGTCTTCACTTTCTCTCTTCTCTACACACTTTCTCCCCAACAATAGGGAGAATAAAAATCTATTGGGACCCACACAACTTAATCCACTCTAAACTCCCTCTCCCCCGCGTCTATACCAACGGAAAAGGTCTGTAAAATATCCCCTAATTCTCTCATTGTTATTTATCTTTTCACAGTTTCTCGTGTAGAGTAAGCTCTTCATACAACCCAATAGTAAGGTGTGCGGGTAGGTAGCTTCTTCCTCTCAGACAGGGACAAATTCAGGGGGAAACATGAGCCTTGGCCCCCCTCCCCCATGCTATTACAATACACATTACATACAAAAAAATAAAATATTGTCAATATACATGTAATAAATGAAAATAAATAAATAAAATGAGTGTGATACATTTAATTTTTATAATATAAATTTTATTTAATATTTTTTTATTGAAATTTAACCTCTTTAAGTGATTTTTATAAAAAAAATTATTTGATACAAATATTATTATGGATAAATTTTATAACATGAATGTACTATATATATAACTTAATTAAAATATATGATGAATTTGACTAATATTTAATATTTATTAAAAAATTCCCGACCCCCTTCGAATGAATCCCGAATTTGTCCCTGCTTTGAGATAAAGAATATACATGTATAGACAAAATTAAAAAAACAACAAACAATCACCAATTACTAATGAAATTTTTGATGAAAATATTTGTAGAAAAAATATATTCATTTAAAAAATAAAATACATAGATTAGTTAATTAAATATTTCTCATTTTACAATAATCAATAAGGGGCCAATTTGGATAAACTTTTCTATAAGAATTTATAGGAGAAGGAAATATAACAGTCAGGAAGATAAAATGAATCTAATTTTTTTCATAAGTTGAAATTAGTTATTTATGGAGAAATTTTTCTATTCATTCCATTTTTTCTTTTAATTTTTTTTCTATAGAAGTATATTTAAACTGGGCCAAAATAATAATTGAACAATGCTAAAATTTTCAACAATTCCTACACAAGATTAGAATGAAATGGTTAAAACTTAAAATAACTATTTATTAAGTATTGATTTATAAAAAAATCAATTTAAAAAGTAATTTTATACTATCAGTTGTTATTTGCAATTTTCATATTCGTATTACTCAGCATTTTTTATCTAGGAATGCATATTTTATTAGGATTAGAGTTTTGAGCATGTAAGAAAATATTAGTTAGGATCAGGAGAGACAAATTCACTATTTCATATTAGTTTGAAGCAAAGAGAGTTGAAGAGAAAGCTAAAGGGTTTAAGTTCGATTGCAGAAAAGCAAAAAATGACGATGGACGACGAGAGCTCCATATATGTTGGGGGTCTTCCCTACGACGCCACCGAAGATACAATTCGCACTGTCTTCAATTTGTATGGCGCCATCCTTGATGTCAAGGTTCGTTTTTCTAATTCCATCATTTTTAGGGTTTTAGCCAACTTATTGTCTTTGTTATTTCATTCCTTTCACAAATAATCAAATTCCACTCATTGGGGTTTATCGCTGTTCAGATTATCAATGACCAACGCACTAGGGGCAAGTGCTATTGTTTTGTTACTTTCACAAATCCTAGGTCAGCAATCGATGCCATAAACGACATGAATGGCAGAGTATGTAATCTATCTTCTTGTCATGTTTTCAAGGAAGGAAGGGAAAGGGAAAGGGGTAGGGGTAATGTTTAGTTATCATTGTTGTGGTTAAGAGTTTTAAGCATTTGAATTGACACTGTTACTTTGAATCAGACTATTGGTGGGCGTGTGGTTAAAGTTAATGGGGTGAGGACTCGTGGTGGTAGAACAAATTTTGGCAGAGAACGTTATTATGGTGAGAGGAATGGAGACTGGGATCGTGGCAGAGATCGAGAACATGATTATGATTATGATCATGATCATGATCATGATAGGGATGGATACAGAAATAGGAGCAGTGATAGGTCTCGGGACCGGGATAGGTCCAGAGACCGTGACCACGACAGGAATAGAAGAATTGAAAGTATACATGAGTATGATGAAGCTAGAGAACCTATATTAGATAATGATTGGAGTCAAGAGGATGACCGCGCTGAAAATGAACAAGAAAACACCAGGGCACATGGTGGAGATGTGGATAGAGAGCACAGCATTGATTTGGATACAGACAGGAAGATGGATAGGTTGAGTGATCCTGATAAAAGTTTTGATGAGCACAGAAAAGAACAGTCAAGGAGAATCAATGAGTAAGATCTCCTCTGTCCATTTTCCCTGGCATCAGTTAATTTCATACTGTTTCTTTTTGGTTGACTTGCATTGCATACATGTTTCTGTTATCGGGCTTATTCCTGTTTTCCCTGCAGTTTGAATGCTACAAATCAACATAGCATGGGTCTTTCTTCAGATTCAAATGATAACCACGATGATCAGGTAATGTAATAATTTGTTTGAATTTCTGTAATGTGAGCTTTTGCAAATTTTTTTGTTCATATATTATAATGGCATAAAATAATCTGAAACTGATTGTGATACATTTTCTTTTTTGTTTTTACTTGTTTGTGTGGACTTCAGGTAGAAGATGAATTAGAGAGGTCAATGCAACAGCTTGATCAACTAAAAAAGGAGGTTTGTAGTCTCTTCAGTACTCTAATGAATAAATGATGGAAATTTGTTAAATGATCAAGTCCATGCTAGTAGGATGCGTTATGATAGTGTGTCGAATGTCTTGTCCTGAACAATTGCATTTTCTGGATGTGCATGCACATGCATACAAAGGCTTCCCAGGATTCCATTGTTTACTAAATGCTGAGTTAGGATATCACATACGTCAAAAGTTTTCCAATTCCATCAAGTCCTCTAGCCTTATAAATGATGTTTTTACCTTCGCTGAGTTGATGGTGCTGGAAGTGGAATTTCTTGGCTTTGTCAGGTTTCTCAATTGGAAGAGGGATTGGAAGAGAAAAGACTCCATGTTATGGAGTTACAAAAGCAATCTAAGGTACCTTCTTTCTTATTTCTAAGCATCAAATTTCGAGCTTGTTTATTATACTTATAAATTATAATTGCTTATCCTTATTTTGAATACAAAATCTGTTTATATTCTGACCTAGAAGATATTTACTGCAGAAACTGGAGGATGCACTGATCACTGCAAAGAAATATTCTTCACATCGTCAGATGCAGCTGACCAAGGTAATATGTAGTTGTCATAGTCATGCATTAGATTCTTGGAGTCTATATTCTAAGTTGTAACATCAAATTCATGAATGTTATTGCTAACATTTGGTGTGGGCAAATGATCTTCAGCTGCACAAATATTTTCTGCAAGTGAAAGATTGCACCGAAAGGCTTAAAACCAGTGAAAAAGAACTCCAGGTTTGTGTCTTAACACCAAACAATTCTGATTTATACACGAAACTGCAAATTATGTCCTGTTCTGTAAAATGTTTACATTTTATAATGTGATCTCAGATATGCTTTTTTAACAATTTCAACATGTTTATGTACATGCTATTGAATGAATTGTATGCAGTCTTTTGTGACAAATTCTCGATTTATGTTCTTTTTTTCCAAATTGTTTTGCTTCCTTGAATTATGCCTGTCAACATAGAATCATTGTGTGGTGCAGTTGTATGCAAGACATATATTCTTAAGATTCTTTTTCTGTTGCATCACTTTGTTTACTCCTCCTTTGTCTCTAGTTTATATATTTTCCATGGAGGTATCTTTGAAATTAAATTTGGTGTCTCTATTGGGAGTTTTTCTTTTAAAATTGTTATGATGGATATTTACCCCTAGAAGCTATTAAGATACAATTTTTTTTTTTAAAAAGAATACTGAAGGCAGTTATAGAAGTACAAATGTAGAGGATAAGATATCCTATGAAAGTCTGGGAAAAACAAGAAATACATGAACTGAAGCACTTATCACCATTAATTAAGCCTCATAAAGGGACCTAAAAGAAAACCATTTTATGCCAAAATTTGGAGAAATTAAAATAATGTGGTGTAAATAGTCTCTGTTGAGATTTGGAAAATCTCTGATGTTTGCTTCGCATTATTGATTTGAACATATGAATACAGTCTGGTTTAATGTTGTGTTCTAAATTTAGCGAATTCAGTTGCTCCTAAAATTCCAGTTCCATTCTTGTCTTTCTTCTCAATCGCCACGTATCCCAAATGGATTTGATGAACTTGTGCTAAGCAAATATTTTGGGCTTGCAGGCTCTAGTTGATACAGTGATGCTGGAGAGTGATGGTGATGGTGTTGGCCAACTTACAAATGGTAGTCTTGATGGTAGATAGTTATTTATCCTCCGAGGTTCAGATTGTGTCTTAGCACATAACACCTTACCTAATATGGAGGGAAAAAGTCTGGATAGACTAACCATTTCCTTTTAATTTTCCTTTTCATGTAGTCTCTACCAAACAGCATTAAAAGATTTTTGTTTATATTGTTTGTCAAGTTGATGGGAAATTTAGTTATTGTAACTTTTTCTGTTTAAATTTTGACTAGTGGAAACAAGCTGCACATGGTTCTATTTCAATTCCACTCGATTGAATTGCATATCCTGACTCCTGATGTTTCTCATCCAATAGCTAGGATGTTGCCATAAAAAGGTGATAGGTCTAGATCTCTGCTTGATAGCTTTGTCACAGGGCATAATTTTCTCTTCTTGCATGTGGCACGGATCATAGACTGTGACGTGTTTTTCTTGGTTCAATTAAGGCTTGAATTTATAACGAGGTGCAAATTATCAAAGCTGAATTGCGAACCGTGAGTATGGGAAATTTTCTTGATTATGGGCTGGTTCTAGATTGGGCCTGTCTTGTTTGGTGGATTTAATGGGACTAAAATATTTTACTTGTTGCATAAAATTTAAATTTTATTTTATTCCACTGCACAAAATAGATTCAAGTGGGTGTAACTAAAGCTTAGCTATATAATATAGGAAAATGCTGACGAATGTACTGTATTTGTTGGTAAGTGGATTGTGATTCCAATTAATTTTTTCAGTGCAATTTTCCGTCGCCCCCGAACATAAACGAGTGAGCACTGCTACACATTATACGCCGTGGAGAATTGAGTGCGAATCCAGTCGTATAGAGATATACTATGCAATGACCCAAAATGACATAGGTTCGGTTTGAATTAAGCTTCTAATTTATAGGAGCTTTTTAATAGAGATAATTTTTAAATGAGTAAACCCTCACATTAGTCCCTGACCTTTTCCTAATCGTTCAGTTTAGTCCCTGACTTATTTTAATTAACACGTTAGTCCCTGACTTTTATCACCATCGGTCAGTTTAGTCCTCAACCCCAAACACCGTTAACAGACAGGTGATGTGTCACGTTAAGTGACAAGTAGGATGCCAGGTGGGCTCAAAACGGTGTCGTTTTAGGGTGAGTAAATCCTCACTTTAGTCCCTGACTTTTTCTTGATCGTTCAGTTTAGTCCCTGACTTATTTTAATTAACACGTTAGTCCCTGACTTTTATCACAGTCGGTCAGTTTAGTCCCTGACTTATTTTAATTAACATGTTAGTCCTTGAATTTTATCACCGTTGGTCAGTTTAGCCCTCAACCCCAAACGTTGCTCTTTTCGTTGAGATCTGTTTGGTTTTGAAGTTTCTTCTGTTTTCTGGTTTCTGGGTAGTGCTTGATTTTTGAAGTTGTTGCCTAATTTGGTGGCGAAGAAGAAAAAGGGAAAAGAAAGACAGATCATGGAGCGGGTTACTTGCTTTGGTGCTGAAAACTTTGGTTGTATCATGAAGTGTTGGGTTAATGATTGGAACTTGGGGTGGTGGGGGTTGAGGAGGATTGGAAACGAATGAAGAGTAGAAGTAAAAGAATTGTCTTTTGTAGTGAAACTGGTTTTGGTTGACGATTGAAAAGGTGGGAATCTTTGGGGTGTCTCTTAGGCATTTATCGTTGATGGTTGAGGCAATTAAGTATCTGGGTGTTTGAGTTTTGCTTAGATGTAAATGGTTTTTGGTTGGTGAAGAGGGATAAAGGTAAGAAGAATGATATTATGGAGTAGTAAGGAAGAGACGTAAGGGATTATATTTCAGTCTTGGGTTCATCTTGTGGGGATTTTGTTGCTACTCAATTTGTGTACTTAAAAGAGTGTGTTTAAATCATTGATTTTGGGCTCGGTTTCAAGGTTTGAAATTGCTGAAACTTTGCTGAAATGAAACTCTCTTCAGCTGGTTTTAGTCCTCCACCCCAGGAAGATATGTCTACTCTTGTTTGCATATTCTCCTTCCACTCTATCTCTCCTCTATTCTCCACTTTTTTGGGTAACAATTTTCTCCAGTTTTTTTAGGGGGGGAGATAGTTATCACACCCTTAGTCCTAAAGGATCAGAATTCTGTTCTCTTTTTAGAGTGGTGATACTTGTACATTTTTCAATTCTTTGATGTGGGGATGTGGAAATATTACTTGTTGAGGCTACTCTTTCTCTACTTTCAGCCTTAGCTCAGAGACCAGAGAAGTAATTTGGCTTAATAGCTGAGCACCTGCCTCTTTGGGGGGGTTCCTTTGTTGTTTTAAGATCCTGGCTTAATAAACAGGCTGGCCATTACAAAGCTGCTACGGAAGAAGAATGAGAAGAAGAGAGGAAGACAGGAGAAGAGGAGAAGAAGACATGAGATGAAGAAAGCGTCAAAAGCGGAAATGAGGGAAAATTAGGGTTCAACAAATTCCCCTTTAAATTTTCTAACAGATTCAATTACTTTTTTGTTTTTAATTCGTCTAAATCCTAAAACGACACTGTTTTGAGCCCACCTGGCATCCTACTTGTCCCTTAACGTGACACGTCACCTGTCTGTGAATAATGTTTGGGGTTGAGGACTAAACTGACCGATGATGATAAAAGTCAGGGACTAACGTGTTAATTAAAATAAGTAAGGGACTAACCTGAACGATCAGGAAAAAGTCAGGAACTAAAGTGAGGGTTTACTCACCCTAAAACGACACCGTTTTGAGCTCACCTGGCATCCTACTTGTCACTTAACGTGACACGTCACCTGTCTGTTAACGGTGTTTGGGGTTGAGGACTAAACTGACCGACGATGATAAAAGTCAGGGACTAACGTGTTAATTAAAATAAGTCAGGGACTAAACTGAACGATCAGAAAAAAGTTAGGGACTAATGTGAGGGTTTACTCATTTTTAAATATGAACTTATGAGTAAGTTTTTATAAGTTTGGAAAGGTTTATGAGAATATCAGATGACGGTTTTTGAAAAAGTTGAGATGCATAGATTAATTTCAATCTATAGAAGAAGTTTAACTCATTTTATCTTTTTTATTCATCTTATTTTCTTTATAAATATTTGTTGAAAAGTTTATTTGAACTAACTCATATACTATGCTGATATATCAAATTTAAAAATATTGATATGATTTTTCAAAAGTTGAGTGGAGAAATTATTAGATAGTCCCGGACCACCATGTTATCCATGGTCCCGACCAATCAATATTTGACACATAATAAAAATTGGTTGGGACTAAAAATAAATTCATGGTCGGACCATAAATTTTTTTTATATTACAATTGTTAATTGGTCGAGATCATAGATGATGTGGTGGTCCGGGACTATCTAATTATTTTAATAATTTTTTCTCGAGTTGAGTCTCAATTTTTATTAGCAAAGCCCACATAATTGAAAAATAATTGGATCCCCTATGAGCATTTTAATAGGTAGAGTTCAATTTTTAACTGTGTGTATGAGGTCCGATCCATGGCAATGTGTATGAAAAAAATTTATTGGGAAATACCTTGGTTAAAAAAAAAGATCAGCTGCAGCTTGAACCAGATCTGTATGAGATTGTGATCCTGTCATGTTAGCTCGCATGGAAAACAATAAAGAACGGGAAAAGTACAATTCACGAGCACCATTTTTTATTTATTAGTTTGGTCAATTGCTTTACTTTGACGAATGAAATGCAAGAGGTTTACCCATCGTGACCATAAGGAAAGAAATGTGTACACTGTAATTGTTTCTACATAAAATTATCAATTGACTAACGAACTGAGTCATTGAATAACGAACTGGACCTTAACACTTTGTGGCTATTATATATAGAGATTGATGTTAACATGGTTATTATCTATAAAATATAAGGGCAAATTTGTAAGCGCAAAACGCCAAGAGTCAGAATCCAATTCTTCAGTCTATAGTATATGCGGATACATTATAGCATCAATGCATAACATACGTAGCAAAACAAAACAAATGCTCACTTTTATGCCCTTTTTACCCTCTGCAGTACTATCTTTACCACAGAAAAGTCACCCTAAGGATATATATTTTTTGTTCGTTCTTGTTGAACGATGAATAGTTGAACAGAGACCAAGAACATGCAAGGGAAGGGAAAACCCTAATCCTAAAAAAAAACCCTAGAATTTGAGAGTGATCTCACTCCCATTACTCTCCCCAGCCAACCCTTTTCTGTCCCCTTCACTCTCTCCCTTCCAGCTGCTACTCTCCGATTTCCCATCCTCGATACTCTCCGACCTGTCCCCGCCCGATTCCGGCGAGCTCTGTCCATGTGCCGTCGTCTTGTACACATGCATGTGGTGGTGCGCCGGAGGCGGCGGAAGCAGCGGCTGCGTCTGCGCGGCAGTGTAGAACTCTTGAGCAGCACAGTAGTGTGGCGGCGGCGCGTGGGATGAAGGATGCGCGCCATAGAGGGCAGGGGTGGCGGTATGGGCTGCCGCTGTAGCATATTCCGGTGGGACCCAGATTCCTCCTAGGACCACAAGCTGGGCCGCCGGTGCACCTGTTTGTGGGCTTGGGCTGGGCCTTCTTGTGTGAAGCCTATATTTCTGTTACCAAAATAGAAAAATGGAATCAACAATGGGAAAACCAAAAACATAAATTTAGAAACAAGACAAGAAAAGTTCGTTAGGATATGCAGAATGGTACGTTGTCACTTGTCAGAGGGAGGTAATGATAATAGTACTAATAGTACAACAACAACAAATTAAAGTTGCTAGCTCTTTCAATTTTCATGCCTATTGAATGAGTGAGAGAGAAATACCTGCAAATGGCTTTTAACTTCATCATTGGTCAAACCATCAACTTTCATCAATTCCCTTATTTGTTTTGGAGTTGCCACTGCAAATTATTAATCAATTACTGAGTATGAGATTCAAAAGGATTCTACCGTATGTTTGGTTTATCCGGAAATCACAATTTAAACGTGAATCATATCAAAGTTTGTTTGATCTGATCATATTTAAAACGTGATTTTAGAGTAAACTAAACATGCAATAATATTTTTATTTTTATGATTGTTGTGTGTGTGTTATACCTTGAGATCCACCAAGCATTTGAAGGGCATTGACAAATCTACGGTGCAAGTCTGGTGACCAGCACCTTCTTGCTTTCCTATGAGTTTGGCTTGTTGTGGTGCTATTACTGGTAGTTGTTGTGGTTGTTTGAGCATTGGACACAACTTGATTGTTATTCCCTTTACCTTGATCAACTAATGCTCCATCATTGCTTGAATTATTCTCCTTCTTCTGAATCTGACATGAGACTACTACTCCCTTCTCTGCCTCTGCATGTTTCTTAATGTCTTCCATTTCTTTCTCTGCGGAGGCAAGGGCTAACTCAGGGAGACCCCTCAATGTAGAGCCTAATTGGCAGGAGGAGTTTCTTTCCTTTGAGAATGGAAGAAAGGCTCCACCATTTCTCTGTTTGTTGTCTAGGACTAGCTTGGGGCTTATGCTGAATCCAATATCAGCTTCTTTAGGTGATGTGATTGTGGATTGTTGTTTGGTTCCTTCACTTGTTTGGCTCCATAATTGAGCAGATGTCATCCAATTTGCCTTATCAGATATGTTTGTTGTTTTCTCAGAGCTTTCAGAGGTTAAATGCTTCACTGGTATGAATTCTTCCAAAACTGGCCTTGTGCTTTGGTTCACTCTAAAGGCCTGAAGTTGTTGCTTTGAAGCCTCCATGGCTGTTCCAACCAAAAAGAACTATGATCAGGGTAACTAAAATAAGAAGAAATTATTAATGGTTGATCAATACTTAGCATTCAAAGAAATAAAAAGTGCACAAATATACATGTATGTGACTGTGCAGACAGGAAAAAAGCTATCTTTGATTGAGGGTGGGAAACAAAAAGAAGAAAAATTACATAAAAGTTAATTATAAATATGAGATTTTTGTGAGGGAAATCAGAGGAAAGAAAATATATCATGATCAAATTCGACAGTATATATAATACTATATAATATATATATTTTTTCAGCATGGCTAATTTGAATCTTTAAGGTTCCGGATTCTGTGTGTTTGATTAATTTATTGGAGGATTTTGAGTTAGCTTAGGTATGCATGTTTGTAAAAAGGGGTGATTAATTTGAAGCTAAGTGTACCATTAGTGAGAAGTTGCATGCAGAGAGGAAGCTCACGCTTGAAAGCATCAATCTTGAGACGTTCTTCCTCTAAGCGAGAAAGGAACTCCTCAAGCTTGTGGTGGGTCTGATTCTGATCAGTTTGATTTTGATCTCCAAATGATTTGAGTAACATGGAATAGCTATGAGGCTTGCAATCAAGGCTTAGTTCGGATGGTGAAGCCATACTTGATCAATTTCACGTACAAATACAACTAACAAAGTAACAATTACTACTGTTTATAAGATATATATGTTCATACCAAAATAGGAACAAGTGGTATGTAGGAACAAACAAGAGCAAAAGAGGGTGTTTGGCTTCTTCCTTTCTAGTTCTGGTGGGGGCGAGAGAGAGAGAGAGACAGAGACAAAGAAAGAAAGAAAGAAAGAAAGAAAGAAAGAAAGGAGATGTTGTTTGTGAACACAAGGAGGATCGTCTTCTTTTTAGGGGTGAGTTCAGTGGGAATAAAGTAGGTTCATATGAGAGAGAGAGAGAGAAAAGAAAAAGTGTGGGATAAAGCAGAGGGAAGTAAGGTTCTTACAAAGAAGAGAACCAATGCAAAAAAAGTGTAACAAAAATGAGAGTCTCTGACATTAGAGGGTCATGTGCTTGGAGCCTGGTTTTAGAACCTTGAGTGTTCTTTGTACGAATTCAAAATCACCAATACAAAAGATGATTCTTCTTCCTGTTACCCTTTTTTTCTTTACTCCTTTCTTTCTTTTTATCCCCTCTGTTCTGTTCTGTACTCCTTTTATTTTGGCTTTCTTTTCATTACAAGAGCTATGTATGTGCAAATGAGATTCAGATTCTCCTACAATTTCAAATCAAAACCTCATTAACGGTGTATTATCTTTCCTTTAATTACTACTTTTCTTCCTCAGTATATTTTCTTCTTTTTGTGAAGATTTATTTTGCTTTGAATTTTTGGTTGTTCAATCAAAAGTCTTTAAGGATTAAATACAAGGATAAGGATGCATAGATGTAACATGTCCTGTATCATATAGTAATAGTATGGTCTTATCTTATTGCATCTTAAACAGAGAGACAAGGTAAACCAAAGCATAAAATTTATGTATAGTACCTGCCAGTCATTTACAAATTAGGATTACATATAAATAATTTATAGGACTATATATGTTTGCCGTTAAGTATGTGGTTTAATGCTGAAAGTGGCCAAACACAAGTTTGGATTTTTCAACACGCGTTGGAAACATGAGTTTATATAATACTCACTCCGGTCCTATTTATAAGAACCTTTTTGAAGGTGAGCTTGGTCCTTTTTATAAGAATTTTTTCAGATTGTCTCATGCATTAATTATTATTTGACAAAAATACCCCATTAGTGGAGGTAGATGAGTAATTAATTAGTAGAGAGAGTATGACATAATTGAGTAGTTAAATAGAAAGAGAAAGATAATGGGTCTCAATAAATTCATGGGTAGTTTAGTAAATGTGATACATATTCATGACAAATTTATTGTAATCAACTAAATTAACCAACTTCCTTAATCTGTGTGAAGTGGTTAAAAGGTTCTTATAAATAGGACCGGAGGGAGTATGTTTTAACGCTAAAACAAATATACTATTATAAAGAGTAACCATGGTATATTATGGTTGCACGTGGCAGATGGAGATGCTGGCCACGTGTTGTGCAATTAATAGTTATTGTTGTGGTTGTCCAAACCTAAGTATGCTATTGTTGTTGCAGCAGGAATTAATAATAATGATCCCATCATGATTAATTAATAATTACAAAGACTTTGTGAAATGTGGAGGAGCATATACCATCAACATAATTTTTACCAACACAGTGAATAAAGGGAAAGGGAGAAAGAGGGAGAAGGAAAGCACATATTCAAATAGGTTTTAGTATCAATCCACTTTCTCTTTGAGTCCAAAAGTTGCATAATTGTCATGAAATTGAGTGCATTCAGAGAGAAGGGGGGAATATCTAATCTGAAAAACGAGACATTCACCATATAGAATATAATATTTGCCTGTAAGGAAGGAATATCTTAGTTCCAATTCTGCGACTCTAAATTAAGGGAACACACGAAGCTTAAAGGGAAGGGGAAAAAAATCACCCTCTAAAAGAGTGATAGAGGAGGAGCCTAGCAGAGCAGAGGAGAATCTTCCTCTGCTACTAACTTTAGTGAAGTGGGTAAGAAGCTAAGAAGATTCTCTTTTACATGTTAAACGAATTTTTGTAATTTTGCTTTGCTTAGCTAGAAAACTGACTACTGAAATTAACACCAATAATACAATACGGTCCATAAAATTATATCTTTTTATTCAAGAAAAGAGGATCTAAATCCGTTCTCTTTCTATTCTCCTACTAGGGTTGTTATAATAGTGAATTGCAATAATAACAAGTAACAACGTATCATAAGAATGCACATATCATTCACATACATCTATAATGTTTTTCATCATGAAAAAGGATGAGTATCATATCATATAGTCTACAAAGTGTATTATATTTTTATATATAGGTCAATTTGGATACATTTATTTAGAAGAACTTCTAAAAGAAAAAATAAAATAAATAAAAGAGGTAAAATGAATTCAATTTTTTTCGTAAGTTGAAATTAGTTACTTATGAAAAAGTTAAATGAGAGAGAGTTAAAAAAAACTTGAGTTGTAAAGACTAATTTCAACTCTTGAAAGAAGTTAAATTCATTTACCTTCTTAATTCATTGTATTTTCTTCTCTTCAAGAAGCTCTTCTAGAAAAGTTGATCCAAATCGATATTATCTCATTTCTTATTCATTAGTCTACTTGGGGAGAGTAACCTATTTATTTCTCCACTTGCAAGTCGAATAATATTAATTATATTTTTCTCAATTATATCTTTATACTAATTCTTAAATAATAATAAATACTTCATTACATAGGGGATCGATAATAGTAGTATAAAATAAATAAAGTAATAGGAGGTTTAAAAATAATTTTTATAAAAAAGATATTAATTATATGTCTTATCTGTGTTTTTTTTAATAGCCAGATAAATAAAAATAGAAATAATTTATTATATGATTTAATAAGTACACACTGACAAGTATAAAATTATTTTACACAGTCATTTAATGATGTACCGCCATATTATTTATTGATATGGTAACACATCATTGGATGATCGGACGTAGAAGTGTATACTTATTAAACTTTTTTTAATAACTGATCTTCTCGTATTAGACTGCAAAAGCTAGGAGTTTTTCAATTGAACTCATGCATAATAAAGCTTGTTTAGTAAAACTCACTTTGTCAATGAATTAACTACACCTCATAATTATAAGTATAACTATATGAAATTTAAAGAAAAACTAATGTTGTTTGAACACAATTAAATTATCCCGATGCTTTGTTGACACCCTTTAGCTCCATTTTGTGTGCCATTGACGACGCGCATGCATATTGCCCGTATATACGAACATCTTCTGGCACATGCCTCGATCAAAATAATACGAAACTTCATTCACAAAGATATTTTGTAAAACTTACCCTAAAATTTGAAATATCATGTGATATCTTTTTTGTTGTGTAATAGTATAGTATTGTCTACAATGCTACTATTGTTTAAAAATTAAAATGTCTACATCGCGCATACATCATAGGATGCTACAAACAAAATTATGATTTTCAATTAGAAAATAAAAAGGAAAAGCTAAGTGTGTGAAAGTGAGAGGAAGAGTGCATCGAATTCCCTGAGGCTGCAATAAAAATGGTTGGTTGCTTTCCAACTTCAGCCTTCACGTACAAGCTAAACTCCAACCCACCCCTTTTCTTCATATTCCTCCTTTTATTTTATTTTTTTCTTTCTCTGTAAAAAAAGAGAAAAAGAACAAAGAAAAAAAAAGACTAGTAAAAAGAAAGAGAAGAGATTATATATACTTGAGACGCGTGTTCATGTATAATATATAATATATATTCTTCACCATCTATCATCCCTCCATCTTCTGAATATCCCTTTTGTGTGGTCCATTTGCCGAATATTCCTCCCTTCTGCCATTTTCCTTATTGCTCCTCCTGCATGCGTTTTTCGTGATATTCTTTTAATTTTGTTTGGATTGGGAACAAAAAATTAAAATAGGGAAAAAAAAAGAGAAACAAAAAATAAATGAGAAAAATATAAGTTTATTTGAATTGAGAGAGAAGGAAAAGAATAAATTTTTGTTTCGAGGCGTAGAGATCACTGAAGTAGGCTTAGGGCTTTGTCTCTCCCAATAAAATCTTTTCCACACACACTATCAAGGACGGAATGATGTCAAAATACTTAAGAACCCAGCTATCTGCCAACTGTACTGATTTTTGTTGATTTAAAATCATGAACTTTAAAGAGATTTGAATGTACTATTATAAATTTAATTATGTATTTAAAAATATTAAGTTTATTGATACCTTTGTAATATTGAGATTTCAAATTAAATAAGTGCTAATTAAGCAAAAAAGTTATATCCATAATTATTCCCACCAAGTTTTATAATTTAAAATCAAAAAATGAAATTAAAATTACTTTTTGTGGTTTTCAAAACATACATTTTGAAAACCACAAAAAGATATTTTAATTTCAGTTTTTGATTTTGAGTTGTAAAAACTTGATTGAAAATTTTTAAAAATTAAAAAATGAAAAAATTGCAACCAGCCCGAACGAACCTAAGTTTTTTTATAATATATAATTAAAGAAGGTTCACAAAAAAAAATATATAAACATCCTGCATCAAAATTTATTTTATGTGTTTGATTTAAAGATTTTCTTTTGCTGAAAATTGAAAACAAAAACTAAGAACATGTTTAATTCAGTTTAGTTTTTAGTTTTTGAAAACTATTTTAAAAAAATATAAATGAAATGGTTTATTTCCAGAATTTTTATAGAAAAAAATAGAAAAACTAAAAAATAATTTTCCAAAACACTTAAAAGTAATTTTTAAAAACTAAAAAACAATTATAATTTTTAAAATTATTTTAAAAAATTATCTGTCAAATAGTATTTGAGTTTTCTATTTTTAAAATCGTAAACAAACACACTCTGAGAATATCACACATTACACCACATGAAAATACCTTTTTAGTTCAATTCACTTGTAAGTACCCTTAACTCTATTGAGTTTTTGCTGATATTGTTGAATCCCATGTCAGCTGCACCTTCCAATGGCTCAAGAAGTAGTCATAGTAGTGTAATAGGAACCGGACCGGACGGTCGGACCGGTTCAACCGGAACCCTGGCCGGTCCGGTCAAGATTTTGGACCGAATGTGCTAATGAATTGGCCTTCTAACAGTTGAACCGGTCATAAACCGTCCAACCTGGTGAGAACCGGTCCGAGCGGTTTAACTTGTTGCTGATGTGGATTCCTTTACTTAAAAAAATTTGAAGGGAGAAGAACGTGTGCAGCAAGGTTCAAACCTGCACCCCTGATCATGCAAGTGCCCACGCTTTGTCGCTAAGCTGCAGGTTCTTTACATTATATATACTCCCATTTTTACATATATAGACTTCCTAAAGAAGATTTTTTTTTTTTGGTAAAAGGTAAGGGAGAAAACCCCACTACACAGCTAGAAATCTAGGGAAAGAAATACCAAAACAATTAGCTAAAAGACTACTAGAAATAAAATGAGGAGGATTGGAAAATTCATGAAGGCCCCTGACGTGGAGATGACCAGACTTAGCAAGGCAATCAGCAACAACATTCCCCTCCCTGTGAACATGACTGATTTCAAACTCCTTGAACTTGCTAAGATTAGTCCGAATAGTGTTAACCAAACCAAAACAAGGGTGATTCTGACTCACACCATTCTTGACATAGGATACAACAACTTTGGAGTCACTTTCAAAGCACACATACTGGTGACCTCTTAGTAAAAACATGGGTGGTATCCTTGAAAGCCCACAGCTCTGCACATGTGACAGAAGCAGACCCAATATTCCGCACCATACCGCACAACCATCTACCTGAACTATCTAGAAGCACAGAACCACTAGACGCAAGCTGGTGTCTTCCCTGAACTGAACCATCCAAGTTCCATTTAACCCACCCATCGCACAGAGGAGACCAGCGCACAAGATAGTTGGCAGAAGCTCTAGTACGATGCAAAGGAGTAACCTGCTGGCAGCAATTATTCATGAACTGAACCATCCAAGTTCATTTAACCCACCCTAAAGAAGAATTATTACTAGCTTATTACAATCATTATCGTTATATCTATAAGTTTTATAATTATTGTTAAGTTATAATATATCATATTATTTGATTATTATAAATTCATTTAATTAACACCTATTTAAACAAGATTGAATGTATAAATTATATATAAATCAATTTTTTTCACTATTTTAAATATAAAATTCATATATTTTGATATATATCGGTTTAATTAAACCGGTTCAACCATTGACTCACTGGTTCGACCAGTGATCTAGTGACCCAGTACCTCAGCCGAGTCGATGACTGGTCCGAGTTTTATTATATACACGTGACAACTTGCAAGCTTCAATTTCCTTTGAGATATTAACCCCAAGGGGTTGGCCAAATGGAGCAAGACAAGGTATCGTATATGACAGGTCACAGGTTCGAACCCCCACTTGTCCCCTTGGCGTGAGATAAAATGTAAGTACCTCTATAAGTGCTCTTCGAGACCGGAAGCTTTCCCTGCCTTGGATTGTGGCACCATCCTCTCGCCCTAAATTTTAATGTAACAAAAAAATTTCCTTTGAGATATTTCTTTTAGATCCTAACCCGTGTAAAATATATGGCTCTATTTTTCCTTATTCAAATTCTGATTGAAAAGGATAATGAAAAAAAAAAGGTTCCTAATAAGGAAATTTATATTTTTTTTCTTTAAATTTTAGGAAAGAAATTAAAGAAGGGAATGATACTTCATCTTTGCGTCAAAAGCTTCAACAAAAGCAAAAGGCATATAATATATAGTAAGATTTAGATAAAGAATGCTGTAGGTAGATCATTGGTCCATAATAACGAATGAGGTTTCTGTTTAACTAGAGAACTAAGGGATGCTACCTTTTAACGACAATTATTGCACTTCTAAATATTAAAAAAATAAGCAGAATACCACTTACAGTTACATTGTCATTACCTAATATATGCTTTCCTTTCTACACCCACTATGAAGGCAAGCATACAAAATAAATTAAGTGTACTAACTAGTAATAAATATAACATAAAGTTTAATTAGTATGGATTGATAATGTAAAAAAGTTTTACATTAACGTTTAATTATGATTAATTAGTAAAATTAACAAACTTACTATAAATCAAGGGTTGTGATTAACCGTATGTGTAAAACTTTTTACATTATCAGTGCACAATCCTTTCTCTATGTAACATATTATAAGTTGGTCACCTTTAGCGCATAGATGCAGTATACCCCACATACTTTTTCTCCATATATTTTTTGCAATATATTTTTATATGAAAGCAAAGCTGAATTCGATAGAGTTTTAGAAGTGCCCCAACTCTTACATCAAGTTAATCTATATTGTTGGCAATTAAAATAAATTACCTTGATAAATTGTGTATGTAAAAAAAAATTAACAATTCTTAAGAATCAATTTCACACACACTTTTTTTATTGATAAATAATACACTCACAAATTTGACATTTGTTAATAGTCAACTTACACACTAAAAATAACACAAAAAACTTATTGAAGTTTTTCTCTCAATTTCTTACACTCAGATTGATACTTAAACTAATTAACTAATAACACACCTATTAATACTAAAACATAAGCTTTAAAACCAACAAAACAAGTCACCTTTAGTGACTTTTAAAACCAAACATGCATGGGTTGTTAAATCAATATAATGACAAATTGTAAATTTTGACCCAATAGCATAATAATCTAGTTTTTATGTCATATAAAACCAAAACATAAACTATAGCATGTAATTGAAAATCTTGACTTTTGAAGCATGATAATCTAGCATTCATGCCATATATATATATAAACAAATGATAGATTATAGTATGCATCATTTTGCCAAGTTTTAATTTCCATCATCTATCCTGTATGTTGCAAAATATATAGTATATATAGAATTGGAATTCTAACCCAACTCGAATCCATTTCTATAAGGTAATCTACCTTGTTTTTATTTTTGGAATATTTATCTTTGTATTTTTTATCAATTTTTTTTTAAAAATTGCTCCAATTATTGTGTAAAATTTTTCATAATCAGGCCTGATTTTAGGGTGAACCAAACAAAATTTATATTTTTTATCAGTTATTAAAGGTGCATGAATAATTTTATTTTTTATTAAATGATCCTTATATAAGTATTTGAGTTTAATTTAAATGAAAATATAGATTTACAATACAATCTGTTTATATTAACTTCATTGAGGATCTATCCATTTAAAGTTAAAGGGAAAAATTTTACATTACATGATATTATCAATTTTGAGTTTTTTTACCAAAAAATTTTGATTTTCATTTTTTCAACTAATATTCATAAAAAAACAAAAAACTGATTTAATATAAGTCATTGATAATATGAATGTTGAATTTAATTATCAGAAATTTAAATTATTATATTTTTACATTCACTCTAAAATGATATATAATATTTTCATTTCTACGTAAACTGAAAATAAAAATAGCGTTACTTGGGAAACTGTTCCATTATAATTTCTTCATATTTGACTCGGTTTTTTATCTTATATTTTTTTTCTTGATTTCCAAAGAAATGTATGTATTTATATTTGGTACCCTCCAAAATGACATCAAGAGTCTTACACCGTTGATTCGTAAGTATAAACTCAAGAAATGCTGAAATGGGCATAATATATAAAGTTATAACTATTGCCACAAAAAAATGTGTGTGTATATATATATATATATAAAGTTATAACTAGAAGTAAAACGCAAGAACAATTAGTGCGGTCTAATGGAATAAGAAATAAAGTTGATTGATTATTACGAGCATGAATTTCTGGAAATTAAGAGATTCTATTCTTTTGAATCCAATTGTTTATCAAAAGTATAGAGATCATGCAATATAGTCATCAAATGATATAACCAAATTCGAATTAAAAATTCTGTTCAACTTGGATAAAAAGAGAATGGTATTACACGAGAGCTAAATTAAAAGAGATAAGGAAGGGACCTTTTTTTTTTTTTTGAAAGGTAATAAGGAATGGACTTTAAGTTACATTATATAAAGAAAGATATTCTTGTGGGCTTTACGGAAAGCCGAGTACAGTTCGTCTACGGGTCGAAGGATTTTTGCATATATATGAGATAAGAATCAATAATACTGGACCTGTGTTGACTAAATAAAAATACTATATTACAAACAGGATTGTTCTACTAAAAATTCCCTGTTTCACTTGAGGATAGATTCTCATGAGCTCTTTACGCATCCAAAAAATAACCTAATTCAATTATTAGTCACTGTTTTATTTTATAATCATTAATGCTAGCTGTTTGCATATTTAGTAATATATATGCTCCCATGTGAGAGAGTCCATATATAACTTCATTTCTTCATGGTTGATCTCCAACCATCATCTTTTCAACCTGGTTTCCACTTCTTAATCAACTCTTTTTTAATTGTTTTACTTTATGTTTCTTCTTTCAAAGTCTAAGAAACCTAACTAGCCTATTATTTTGTGAGTCTTGATAGCAATGTTGATAAATTTGGACTAGACGAGTCGGTCCAACTGCTTGATAAACTCGGACCAGACCGGTCGGTCTAACCGGTTCAATCGAGAGCAGGACCCTTGGCCGGTTCGGTCAAATAATTAGATTGTTTTGCCTTTGAATTGCCTCTAAACCAATCAAACCGCCCATGAACCGACGAAACTGGTAAGAATCGCTTCGGGTCCGATTAACCACCCAAAGTAGGCTCCAGGTTGTTCTTAAGAGAAAAAATAGTAGGAAGTGGTGCACTAGGGATTTGATCCCGCATCATTGGCTCACTGCATATCTGTAGTTGCGCACAATCACTGAACCAGACGCGTCTTTTAATTAGTAAGTGCTAAAATTTATATATATGTCATGTTACCAGAGAGCCAATCGATGGATTAATTTTCTTTTCAATATATTACACATTCATTCAAAATAGTTAAGTTACGTTAACATATACTACATTATACTAACGATATTTTTTTTTAGTGCTACCAACACACTTCATGTGATTGGTTAAAATCCATATGAGTCCCACCAAATTATGTGGGTCTCACTCCCAATGTGGTGGAAAGAGGGTGTTGGGAAGAGGGTGCAAAAGAGTGTGTTGCTAGCACTTTTTTTTTTTATATTAAACTCAACTTTTAAAAGTATTTATATATTTTAAAAAAATAAATATATCTTTATATGCCATAATTTTTTAATATAAATTTATAGATTTTTATATGCATCGGGTTAACTGATTTAACCAGTGACCCATTGGTTCGACCAGTGATCCATTAACTCAGTACCCCGACCGAGTTAATGGCCAGTCTAAGTTTTATAACACTGCTTGAGAAAAGCGAGTTCCAACTTTTCCAATGTAAGGATGCCAGTTATCGTTTCCTTGAGACTCCTGGATATATTTATGTTGGACGAGTGGTTGACTTTTCAGAAAAAAAAATGTGATCTTTAATATCCTTGTTTCGCGTCCTTTCTATGTCTATTGCCCTCTTGGACGAGTGGTCGATCAAGCACGTTTCTTTAATTAAACTAACAAACTCAAGCTTAAAGTTTGACTCGATTATTTAAATGAGTCAAGCCCAAGCCTTAAAAGCTTGACATTAAGAGTCGTAAATAGCTCGCTTATTATATAATAATAATAATAATAATAATAATAATAATAAATTAATATAAATAATTAAAGTAAAGTAAAGTTAGTAAAAAATAGATAAAACAAAATATAAAGTTAATAGTTTATTTTTAAATAAATATAAAATAATAAAGTAAAATAATTACTATATATATATATATGAAAATGAGTATTGAAATATTTCTTATATTAGTCAAGAAGTTATATATCAAATTTCGAAAAAATTTAATATTTTAGAATTTTTTAATTATATATACCATAAATTAAAAATATATTTGATTTTCATATTATCATTTAATATTAAAATGTTTATTAAATGCTAAATTCATAAACTTTAAAAATGATTTAAAGAAAAATTTCATAAAAGCAAAAATAACGAAGTTATAAATAAGTTAAACAAATCAAACTCAAATTTTGTTTTTCTTTAACAAGTTAAGCTCAAACTTTAAGTTTGGTTCATTTACATAAATAAACCAAACTTGAGCCACCCAATTTTTTACAAGTCAAGCCTAAACTTTAGGTGCTTAGCTCGGCTTAACTTGGCTCATTTACAGCCCTATCGACCTATGATATAAAAGAGTCGGCCAAGATGAAGATAATCCTTCTAAACCTTTTTTGTGTGTTTTGCTAAAGTGGGCCTCTTGGCCCAATCCAAAACACATATGCACATATTTCCAATCTATAAGAGCATCCACAATGGAGCAATTTTTTTAGGTGCTTTCAATGGGACCCACTTGTACATATGACTCATTTTGGCTCTTCCCAATATAAGCACCTCTAAACACTTTATCTTTACAATAGATCAATTCTCTTTAATTGCTTCCCATATATCCCGACCTATCATCCTATCATTTTTTATTATTATTTTTAACCCACTTGATTGTTGCTTCCTAAAGCAACTGTAGCCAGAGAAGCAATTTTCTTCAGTTGCTTGCAATGCATAGATTCCATTAAGCATTGTTGCTTCAATGGCTCAGTTGCTTCCTCAACTCCCTTTGTGGATGCTCTAAGGATATCCAAAAGAGACATTTTCGTCTTATCAAGAACTAGCAATGATGTTTGACATATTATGGGTAGATAAATTAGATGAATATTGTACATCATATAAGCAAGAGTAATCACACGGTAAACATGGAGACACAGGAGCAGCGCATCTTTTTTTAGTACACGGGAGAATGAGCACAGATAATTAAGAATAAATGTGCAAGCGTGTGTGCATCTATAGCATAAGAGAGATCAGTGGAGGATGGAATAGAATTACATTGGTCGGCCTCTATTCAAAAGGTGAGCTTGTAAAGACAAAAGCTACACTAATTCAGTGTGTTGGTGACGATTGGAATTTTGAACATTATGTTGAAAAAATCACTATTTGTTGACTCGCCATTATTGTTTGTGTCAACAGAAAGTAAACTACCCACATCAAACATCATTGTCCCAAAAATTCTGCACTTAATTAGTCATGACACTGAGGTTGAGTTTTATGGGAAAAGTTCATGTAACAACATCATTCTTTTTTTTAAAAAAAAATTATTATAATTATGAACAAGATAAAAGTCTGTTTAATATATCCTATCCTCAATTAGATGCTAAAACAGGTCAAAAAGGTTAACGAAAGGTTTCATGTTATAGTAGTATAGATGGATTGAAAAATCAAACAGAGAAAATAATTATTATTTGTAATCAGCACTTTTAAAAAATGATAGTAGGGAATTAATATAAAGTGCACATTGAAAATCACACACGTGTGTATTCAAATGGTTGTTGCTATTATTTTCTCATTTTTTTTGTTACAGGTTAGTGCTCTCCTCTCCTTAATGAACATTTTAATGTGCGTAATGTTTTCTCTCTGTTTATAATGTGGAATGTCCAACAAAAAAGTGTTAACTTTTTTTGGTAATAAAGTATGGACTTTAGTTATGGAGTTAGACATTTGAAATGGGTCCATTAAAGTGAAGTGACACGGTCCAACTTAAAAAGCAAAAATAAGAGATAAGGGCCCATGAATTCAACCACCTCGTAGCAAAATTTGCAAGGCTATTATTGATTGTGTTTTTCCAGGACCGGGCCTAATAGCATAAGCCCAACTTCTGCACTACAACACAAGTATGGATCTACATCAGTTCGATCAGAGAATCTTTGGAATTTATCTAGAAAATAGCTTAGCTTGCTATATATAATATAATGCACTTTTATGACCCACAATCGTTACATTTCGTTGGAAAAGAAGGTGATCTTATCTAGCTAAGACTACAGTGGAAGGACATGTTCTGGCAGAAAAAAGATTATGTTCTCTAAAGCATTGGTTTTCGGTCGTGACTAAATTAAAGTCTAAATGGATATAATAGAGATAGGGACAAATTATGCCTTGCAAAATTCTGAAATTGACATGCCAGGACTTTACACATTTGAAAAAAAGGGTTCAGTTAACGAGTTAATTAAGAACAGTGGTTAAAAAATCAAAACACATTATTATATAGCCAGTTATAATATATTGTAAAGAAGTCTAAAGATTAATAAATATCTAAAATATTATTTTTAAATTGACCGTGTTCAAAAATTATAAAATTAAGTATAATGTGATAGCATTGCAGAACCAAATGGGTGGCCAGGGGCAGAGGTCTAGATAGGATTGTCGACTGTTCGACTCGAACCTAGGTCTTACTTATGGAAATCAAGCATATGTACCACTTAAACCAATGACAAAGGCCTCTTTGATGAACCCAAAACAACCTGTACGTGTACCTTTCCTCCCATGATCAAATCCCTAGCATTTTGAAATGGAATGGAGCAGTCTCTCCTGTCCCAAGACATCTTTTTCCTAAAAAAAAAAGGTTATATATATAGTTCAATGATCTCTTCCAGGTCCACCAATAATTTGAGTGAGCAGGTTGTTTCATGTGCAAGCAAAGTCCACAGGCTAGGCTGGCAGTCATTGTACAAATTCAATCGGATCTTAACTAAGATTATATATCTTAAGACTAAAAGCCATTCATCATCCAATTGTATATAATTAGGATTCATTCTGCATGGAAATGATTGACTGTTGTTCTTGGCATTGAACGTTGTGGATGTGGAGATGATTATCCTCACAACACACTAATTAATTAATAGACACTCCAAAACGTAGGTAGCCTGGTTGTTAAGATGTTAGTATGGAATAAATGTCCATATATATCATACATGTTTTTGTGATAATAATGATCGTAAATTCGTAATTAATCATTATACGTACGAAAGTAGAAATTCCTCCTCATAAGGGTTCTCTTTTCTTCATTGTAATACTAATAGTCCAACAACCACGCAACACACTTCTAGCTATTAGGATTTAAACTCTCAGAGACAATATTGATTTTTTTTAAAAAAAAATTCAAGTATGTCCTTCTTTCTTCTATTAATTAATTAATTAACCTTTCTAGTTCAAAATTAATTGCTATACTCAAATGTTAGAGATGGCCTTTCCAATTCAATAAGCAAATTTTAATTAACCTGAAACTGAAACAATATATTAATGTTTCTCAAATTACATGAACTTGGACGGTAAGAAAGCTACTCTCTTGGTCCTTGATGATGCTCTCAACCCCTTTTTTCCCAACAAGACAGACAGAATGACGATGAATGGAGGAGAATAATGTATTCGGAAGTTGCGTGAGTAACATCCCTCACTTAACAACAATATATAGCTAGTATAATTGAAACTAACTTGGAATACAATAATCAAATTGATTTATCCGATTTTATAATTGATAACATAAATCAAAATCCAAAGACCTCCCGTAAAATCCTAATCTGTACAACGGTTCCAGCTAAAGTAATAAAAGAAAAAGATTTGCACTTTACTATTTTTTATGGGTTCATCTCGCACACTTTATCACCCTAAGGCAAAATGACCACTACTAGTCCGTTTGGTTTATAGTTGAGTAGAATTGATTCTAGAAATCAATGGTTGAAAATGAGTGTGCATGCTTTACAAAGCACGTTGAACGGAAGTGATTTAAAATCAATTCTGCAGAATTGATTCTGGAGAATTCAAAATCTTAACCAAACAGGCACATGAATAATATGCATTGTTTAGATGATCAGGTTAATAAAAAGCGAAAAAGAAAAAAAAAATATGCATATGAATAATAAATTTTCTCTTAGAAAAGAAAAAAAAATGCGTAGACTTCATGTCAATTTTTTCTTTTCTTTATTGCTCTTTCTCATGAACAAATAAGGAAAAAAAATTTATTTTAATCTTTCTCTCTCTTTTAATTTTTTTTTCTTTTCTTTATTGTTCTCTCTCATTAACAAATAAGGGAAAATTTTATTTTAATCTTTTTCTCTCTTTTTCATTTTTTTTTCTTAAATTAAACACTGAATTGCCATACGGCTTGAATAGGTAAAAGTGACTTGCATGGAAATTAAAGAAGTAAGTCACCATCAAGTGTGTTGTGCATCCAATGCTGTGATGGCAAGCTCCCACAATCCACCATATACCAAATGGCTTTTGCTTTATGTAGAATCTATATTCTCGAGGCAGAGTGCCATACTTTATGATATATATGGAGATTTATCGACACACTTTTTCTTGTATGAACCGCAAAATAATAGCGTATGTTAATACGAGTAATTAAGCAGCCAATTACTAATTAGGCAAAGACCACAGGGCTAGTTTCTCTAACATGTGTATATATAATTGTTTGTTTGGTTATAGCAAGGAAAAGGAGAAAAAATAATTGAAATGAGGAAAGTAGAAGAAAAAGTGAGATAAATGAAAGTGGAAGGAAAGAAAATTATAGTGATAACCTATGTGATCCACCTCAAATACGTTATAAATGTGGATTCAAATCTAAATTATACGTTAATCAACGTTGATATAAATCCACGTATATTTAAAATTTGGAGTAAACTTTTCTTCCCAATCAAATAAGGGAAGTCTATTAAAATTTGTGTTTTTTACCCACTCTATTTTTCATCCTCGAAAAAATTAAATTATAAAATACTACTAATTGCATCGCAGGCTTTTTCAACATCAATCACTAATCATTTTGAAAATACTTCTTCCTAATCTGTCACATTATTCCATGATAAGCCATTTCGCATGTCTCTTTTCTTAGTCTCCCTTTTATCACAGCTTATACCATAAGCCTCTATTTGGTTGTATTAGGGAAATAAGGAAGAGAGAAATAGGGGAGAGAGAAATATGGATGAGATAATGAAGATTTAGAGGTTATTTGGTGTGAGAGAAATAAAAAAGAAATGTAACGTTGAGTTGTTTGGTTGGATTGAAGAGATAGTAGAAAAATAGTAAAAAGTTAAAAGTTAGTTTATTTTGGAAACCCGCAAACATGAGTAATCGATTCATCCTGCAAACGAAATTGATTTCTGTTAAAAATAACAATGAGAAAATCGATTATCCATAATAGATGAAATCGATTTCTGCCAGAACAGAAGCAAGTGGATAAAAATGTACGGTGTAAAGAAATCGATTTTTTAGTATAGTAAATCAATTGTTTTGCAAAGTTAGAGGAGGTGGTTCATTGATGAAAATCGATTACCAAGCCTCAGCAGTCGATTATTTAAAAGGCAGGGTGGTTTGCTTAAACACTTCAAATTTAGTATTAGAAAAGATGTCCCAAAGTAGATCGAAGTTGCCGCGTTCCAAGAGATGGTGACAAAATGTCTTTAATCACCATGGCAGGATAAGCATTGCATGTTGTCTTTGCCTCTTTCACTGCTCACATTTTTGCAAATATAGAAGATTAGAAGGACAAGAAACTCCGGAATGTGCAAATCGGCGTCTTCCTCATCGACTGACAGCAGATCGATCTTCCTGCTTCATGATGTCGGAAAATACCCTCCTATAGACAGCTTCACCTCTCGCCGTGAACGGATTCTGCATGACTCTTCGATGAAGACAAGCAGCTTGCTCCCGTCTTCTTCCTTGCCTCCGGTCACCACAACCCCGCTCTTCTGTATCGGACTAGTCAATTATCCCACACCATAAACAGAAGAGGCGATAGTCTAATTGATTAAGCACACATGACAAAACAAGGCTTTTGTTCACAGCCACATGAACAAAATCTTAGAATAGCATATACAATATACATCAAGAGTTGCAATATTGTCGCATCCAAATTCCAAAGTCATGATGACACAGTATATATAATGAGGTAATTGTTGTGCATAATTGAATAACTCCAATCTGTATCCCTTGGATGCTCCATCACTCCATCTTTTTAACACACTCCCACAATTGCGTACTATCACACATGTGCATAGAGACTCATTCACCAGGGGTTGCTTCCTTCATTAATGATTAATTAGTTTCCATGGAAAGTCTAGTAGTTATACTGAGAAAATGGTCTATGTGGATCACGGTAAATATATATCTGTTGACTAGGACCCCACAGAAAGTAACTCTTTCAGGAATGCATAATCAGAGAATTAGAACAAACTAATCATCCCAATTAGGACAAAGATTAAAGCCACTCAGACACACAATAACAACAACCACACAGTCAATGTGAACGAGCCAAAGCCATGGGAGGGAGGGAGGGAGGGAGGGAGGAAAGGAACAGTCAATTTTGCATCCGACCAAAAGCCTTGCTAATGTCTTCTTTCGGTGGTGCCAAACTGTGCTTTCACCGAGGAGGCACGTGACTACAACTCCCACCCACAGTAACAATTTCGCAAAGTGAGACCTACCTTGTATTTACAAGGTGGAAAAATTTGTTCAGTAGAGTTTATAAAAAATATTAAAATTTCGACTCAAATAATTAAGATCCATACTAGCTAGTAATCCAAATCCAAAATTAACTCCTAACTCTTGTCTTGTCTCTTAATAATATCAACAACAAAAATATCATTCAGACCGTTTATAAATTCACACATCTCTATAGAAATTATCTCTATACAATTTAGTTGTTTTATATTTTAATTAATTGTCTTTATTTATAGAAGATTTTTAGTTACACATCAAGTAAAGGAATTTACGACCTTGGGCAATTTTTTTCCCCACGTGTCAGCTAGAAGGTCTGAAGTCTGAATGTGAACGGAAAGCGACAGAACAAATTCGGACGGAGGCATGGGGGCGCGTCCAGAAGTTTTGGTTATATGCATGCTCGAATCAGATAACTCAATAAGTGACAACAAGAACAGTTATATATTTTTTTAATCTGCAGTAACACTTTTTTTAGACAGAGCTTAATGGAAACTGTTTTATCAAAATTAAAACACACACACATACCAACATGTGTGTCCATTAGTTTGACATTTCCGTAACTAATCCTAAATACAGGGGCATTTTGTATGTGACGTGAAGGAAGGAGAGAAAAACAACAATTGTAGGGCAAGACTGTGCGAGACACGCATGAAGTGTGTGCGTATATGCTTAGAGGGAGAAAAGGAAGAGAGGAAGCTCCTTGGAGACCCAAAGGGCTTTGCGGTTCAGCCATTAGATTAATTTACGGGGTCCATTAATCGACGGCTAGCAGAGCACACTGCGGTTGGGTCAAAGGGTCTTCCTTCTTTGTCAGAACTTGCAACACAGTCACAAACTCCCGCCAGCCTGTTCTCCACCCGTTTTCTCACAAATGGACACACCAAGGGCAACCATGTCATTCACACTCAATTTCCCACCACTCCATGTCACTTACTTCCACGTGAATACTGACTCACACTCGCACCACCATCCACACAACCGCGCGTCCGTGCTCACCGTTTTTTAATACGGTTTACAAATTAAAAATTTTTCATAATTTTTTTTTAAAAAAATTACTATAATAAATACTATTTTATGTTTTTAACGAATATCCTCCTCAATACACTAATTAACAAAACCCTTTTATAAATAAATACTAATATATATGCTGTGTTTTCTTTTAACTTGATCACATGCATTATTCAAGGTCAATGGTGATTTTATTCATAATTGATCAAAAGTTGGTTTGGTAGCCTGCGTAATCAAAGAATAAGTGACGTGGATACCACAGTTTTATTAGGCTTTTAGCTAAGCTAGCAATGATTTTGTAACAACCGGTCTGCTCATTGGGTAAAAAAAAAGTGCACATGCTGATATAGTGAGTAGTGACATGTAGACAATTGTATCAAGACAATTGAAAAGATACGCTTAAGTTTGCACCCAAAAAAAAAAAATACTAGCAATAGATAATTAACATTTAAACATTAACAACAAAATGCCAATTAAAATTCATGAAATGGTCAAACCTTACGGTCCCTTCTCTCCTCCCAACCCAGTTTCAATTCATGAACAATTTCCAGACTCATCCCCTGTAAAAATCATTGAAATTAATAAAAGAAAAGAGAAAAAAAATAAAATTAAATAAAATAAAATACATTGAGGGGAGAAAAAAAATACACATTAATTGGACCACCCTGAGAACCAATGAAGAAAGAGCGCGCCATACGTAGCAGGCACATTTTTAAGAGCGACCCACCACCTTGTCTTGTCCTTTCCTCTTTTTTCCTTTTTTGAATTTCAACAAACCCTTTCCCTTTCTTTTTGAAAACAAGTTTTGTTAAGGTGTGAGCGATCTAGGTGGAGTCCTTGACTCCGGAGGTGGCGTATGACCCTCCGATCCTTTTGAAGGATCATCGGACGACTGTCGTAAACCCTCATCCGTCTCACCTCTATTCATGTCCTCAATCATGCGAACCACATCCTGCATGTTAGGCCTCTGGTCAGGCACCACCGAAACACAAGCCATCGCTATCTGCAATAACTGAACCATCTCCTCCTCTATGTTATGAAACCTCATGAGCTCAGCATCAAACACCTCCGCGGTCCATTCTTCGCGAACCACGGACTGGACCCACCTTGGAAGATCGATACCCTCTTCCCCAAGAGAAGCTTGGTTGGGTGCTTTCCCTGTTAATAGCTCCAACAGCAACACACCGAAGCTGTACACGTCAGACTTAAAGCTGACCTTACGCGTTTCCACAATCTCGGGTGCCCGATAACCCGCAACACGGTTAGACGGGGCTCCGTTTCCGAATAACGGGTTGAGGCCAAAGTCCGAAACGCAGGCCTCGTGGTCCGGCCCTCGGAGGAGGATGTTGGAAGATTTGATATTGCCATGGACCACTTTGCCTGACACGTGGAGGCATGCTAGCCCCCTTGCGGTTCCTAGTGCTATTCTCATCCGGTTGTCCCAATCTAGCGGCGTTCGCCCAGAACCTCTGCTCCCTGCAATAACAATGTAGTAAAGTAATTGTCAAATGTCAAATACAATCTATTCCCCCACATGGTTCTTCTCATTTACATGTATTTAAAATTATAACCAATCAACATCATGTGTAGAGGCGTGCTCGTTTCAGCCAGAGTGAATTAGATTTTTTTTTTCAATAAAGGAAAAAAAAAATTGAAACCGCGAGAAATAATGTAGCATAGATCACGGTGGAGCGGGAATGTCATGAGTGTATGGGTTGAACCGTTGGAAAGCAAATGCAGCAATGGTAAATTAAAAAAAGAAAGACAACCTCACACCACACCTCACTCATGAGTTGAGAATGTTTTCTCCAGAAGCATAAGCAACAGCGCACTCTACGCTGCTTTAGAAACTTACCACTTACGAAACACTCCTACTATTAAGCACACACATTCCACAGTAATAATAAATAAAAAAATTAAGGGCATTATAATATTTCGAGCCATTAAATTAAAATAAGCGAATTTCCATAACCATAACAGCTGGAGCAGCAATTCAGTCAAATACCCAGAAATAAACAATGCCAATTCCTTGAGAAAGGAATATTTTCCAGTATGAACATTACGAAATGCAGGAAATGCAACTCCTCGAAAGTGTAATAAAAATATTCCGGGAAATTAGCAGCATTATTAACTTCAACAATCAAATATTGGCATGAAGAATTAATTATCAGATAATTAAGCAGGAAGGAAATTGAAAATTCATGAATTATGGATTTGAGTTTGAGTTTGAGTGATAATATCGTACCGTGAAGCAAAGCAGATAAGCTACCAGCGGACATGTAATCGTAAACGAGCAATTTCTCATCCTTGGAGAAGTAAAAAGCTCTGAGAGGAACCACATTCTCATGCTTAATCTTACCCAAAACCTCCATTTGCATCTCGAACTCCTTCTTCGTAACCACAACATCCTTCAACCTCTTCACCACCACCGTCGTACCTTCTTCCAGCACTGCCTTATACGAAGTCCCTACGCTTCCCTTCCCTAAAACCTCCGCCGAAGCACGAAGCAAATCTTCCAAATCGAAGCTGTATATTCCCCCTTCAAAGAACACCAGCTTGTTCCTCTCTGCCTCTGCTGACCCACCCGTGATATCGTCCTTCGACGACGACGTTCCCGCCTCTGCCGGCGCTGCACGCGCCGTCGCAACTGGCTTCGGAGGCTTTGCAGGTTGCCGCCCCTGCCGCTTCCGGAGGCAGAGGAACAGGAGAAGCAGCAGTAACAACAAACCCACAACAGAACCCACGACGATTCCGATAATGGCACCCGTGGAGAGCTTATTCGACTTCTTGTGCGTCGTACCCGCAGGTGAAGTGGACGACGGTGAGGGCGCCGGCGCCGGGAAGAAAGGATTGCACGATTTCAACGGCGGTCCGCAGAGATCTAAGTTTCCGGCGAATGAGGATTCGGGGAACTTGGAGAGTGTCTCGGGGATGGAACCGTTGAGGTGATTATTGGAAACATTGAAACCAACCAATTTGGCTGTAACGCTTGGGAGGCTACCGGAGAAGGCGTTGTTCTCCAAGAAGAGACCGCTGAGGTGGACCAAGTTGTTGATGGAGAAAGGGATTGAACCGGTGAAGTTGTTGGAGGAGAGATCCAAGCGAGTCAAACGAGTCAGGCGAGTTAGACTAGGTGGGAACTCACCGGAGAACTGATTCTTCTGGAGGTAGAGGCTGCGAAGGAAGGTCAAATTGGAGAAATCAGAGGGGATCTCACCGGTGAGACCATTGGAACGGAGACTGAGGACACGAAGCAGGGTGAGTTTTCCGATTGTTCCGGGTGGGACCCGACCCACGAGACCAACAGCGGGTAAACGGAGGGAATAGACATAGGAACGTGAATCGTCACATTGGACACCGACCCAGTTGCAGACGGAATCTGAAGCATTCCATTGGACACGGTTGGAGTGTGGGGTTTGGGAGATGAAAGCAAGGAGGGCTTGCTTGTCCTGAGTTGGCTCCGAGTTGACTCGGACACTCAGTTGAAGAAACAAATGGAAGAAAACGAGAATAACCAACGCCATTGGGTATGTGTTTATGGAATCGGAATAAATGAAGATCAGAGAAGAATGTGGCATCGGTTTTTCCGGCGAAATGCCATGAGAAAAAGGAATTTGTGTGAGTTGCGTTTGGGGAAGAGAAGAGAGCACAGAAGAGTTAGAGTAGAGAGGTTTTGTAAGAGAGAAAGGGTATCACACTATCACGAGGTTTCTAAAGTGAAGGAAAAAAAAAGCTGATGCTAAACAGAAACCACTCTTGCTGGCCACTGCTCCTAACTCCTTACGTTTTTTTTTTCTTTTAGTATTATTTTTAATAATTCTCCCAGTCTTATTTCTTTTACAACGCCTTTTCACTCCTCCCATTATATCCCACGCGCTTTTCTCTTGCGTGTAACTTTTTCATTTCTTGAAAAATAAATAATGCATGGTTTTGTGTTTATTTTACCAAGTTCCGTAGCGAGTTCAAGGAAGAGTAGCATACGAGCAAATGTCACATTAGAGTGAGCTTACAACTGTGTTAGTCTTTTTTGTTTATTTTAAGTAATATGGCAATGGGTATGGCGCTGAGAGGGAAAAGAAAAAGGACAAAACAAAAACAAAGAGGGTGTTTGTCGCTGCTATGATATACTATAGGTTAAAGTTACATTCACATATAAAGATAAGACTTTTGAAATGGTGCCAAAGTCTTAGTAAGAATTATAGGACACAGTGTTTTAAATTTTACTTATGAACTCACCTAAATATAACGTGCTAGCTTGATGCTTGATGTAATTGTGCACAGAGTAACGGTAGCAACATTTTAAAAAAAAAAGATTAAATTTATTCTTTGTTTAGTATAATATATATGTGGATTTTCATTAATAGTTAAAGAAACATGAAAAATAATATATCAAATGTTTTTTATCATATATCTTTGTGTAAAAAGGATTACCAAGTTAGTGTCTCGGTTGGCAACATAAACTAAGATCATGAAAAGAGTTCTCAGGTTCGATTCTCATTAAACATATTTTTAGAGAGAGGTGATGATTCTTAACTGTGACTAAATCCCGAACATGATTGCCTCGTGTAATAGAGATACATGTGGTTAACACAAAAAAAAAGTTAACGTATAGACATGAGTTTTATGAAATTTAGGGCTTATTTAGTAGTTTGGATAGGAAAATATAAGAGAGTTGGATAAGGAAATAATAGGATAAAAACCAGATAAAAGAGGGTGAAGTGAAAAGAATGTTGAGAAGTTATGATGAAATGTTACTTCTTATCTTGTTGCTATAACAAACACCGAAAATATAATAAGATGGAATATTAATATATACTCTTAATTGACCATATCTCTAGTTAGTATGAGACTCTAACACTCTCTTCCTCGAAGCAGGTATGGAAATTTGTGGATGGCGGACCAATAACAATGAACTATAATAGGTTCTAGTACCATTTTAAATTTTAGACTTGGGTCTAACTCAACTCTTAAAATTAACTGGTAGGGTGAGGATTGTTCAAGTTATTCTTAATTAATTGGCCTTATCTCTACTCTAGCCATTAGCCAATATGCCACTCTATCATAATAAATGTGGAAGTATTATCTTTAATTAAAAATTAATTACACCAAATGATTGTTTCAATTGGCAATATATGCAGAGAGAGATTATGGAGAAAACTCTTGGATTTGATCCCCCACTAAACACAATGGGAGAGAAAGGTGATGAGTCTTAAATGTGACTAAGCTTCTAGGGTTTCATCCCCAGTAAACTCACTCCGAGAGAGAGGTAACGAGTCTTAAACGTGACTAAGCTCCGAGTAAGACTAATTGCCCCTAATTATAGGTTGATAAATGTGATTAATACGAAAAGATAAAAAAATAATTATTGTAATTTTAACAATAACGAAATTTCTAACTGCACATGATAATAAATAAAAAATGGGAAGTTTTTTTTTTGAAAATTATAACTATCATAACATGCAATGCGTTAATGATATTAAATGTTATATTTTTCTTGTGTAATATTACAAATATTCAAAAAAAATCGTAATAATAAATACTTTTAATTATTACAAATATGACTTCATCAATTGTTGATTTTCAATCAACTATTATAAATTTATAGTTTATCCCATAATCTTAAAGGTGTCAATAACGGTTTTCATGAGGCTAATGGTGACAAAATGGGTTAAGCTCATCGGACCAGTCCGAACCTACCTGTTAAATTATAGGGTTTGATTTTTAAAATTCGGACCCAAATTAAATTCATGTTTTTTGGCTTGATCCTTTTGATTAAAATGGTGGAGTTAGCCCATATTTTACGGGACTTGATCACTATTTTTAAGCCAGAGTAAAATTCAGCCTTTTTATGTCAGGTCCGATATAACATCGGATAAAGTCCAAATTGGCCAAATAGCTCATTTTACCATCTCTATACGAGATAGTTTGGTCGAGTAGGTGATCATTGACCGGGACAATTAGCTTGACAACCACCCATAAGAGCTATTGTTTTTCTGCACTAATTTTTTCCATTTTTATTTAACATTTGTTTTTTATCTCTTTTTTTCAATATCACTCTTTTCACTAGGGGTGGGCATTAACCCGTGACCCGGTCCGAACCCGGCCTACCCGACAGCAAAATGAATTAAATGGGCGGGTTCGGGCGGGTCAACGAGTATGAGCAGATGAAAAATGATGCAAATTCGGTTATAATTGGGCGGGCTCGGTTCCAAAAAAAATAACCGTCGATACCCGACCCGTCCAGAGATTATTTTGTTAAAAAAAGACCATATGAATCTAGCCCATTAGCCAGCCAAAACCTGATATATATCTCACATCTCAACCTAAAAAACCCTAGCCGTTTATGCTGCGCCTTAACCCTCTCTTGGTCTCTCTACTCTTTTTCCTCTCATTTTATTCCCAGTTAAGCTTCCAAGTTCCAACCTTTAGATCCCACCCACGGTCTCTCACTCTCTTGTTTAGACACCACAGCCCACTAGGTTCGCCCGCGGCCGATCACCACTTCCATGCACAGTTTCGGAGGCGAGCGCGCTATCGCAGCTTCGCAACGTCACAGGGATGGGCGTGACGGCTGCTGCGAACTGGTGTTCCGGTGATGGCGACCACGCGGCGTCACGGTGATGAGCGTAACGACTACTTCTCACTCTTCCTCTTCTCTTCTTCCCTGGTTTCTGTTTCCCCTCTAGTTCTGTTTTTTCTTCTTTCTTTTTTTAAGGTGGTGGTGGTGCGATGGAGGAAGGCACAATTGACATGGGACAACCGCCTCTGTGGTGGTGGTTGCGGCTGATGCGGTGAAAAACAAAGACGAAGACTTGATCGCTTTTCTCTGTCTTTTTCTTTTGGATCTTTGGTCGCTCGGTTTTCTTTTGTTTGTTTTCTGGGTCTTTGATTTTTCATTCTCTGTGAATCTGTGTTTTTTATAATTTTTTCTCATTGTAATTTTGGTGATTTGTGTCTTTGTTCTTTATTTTTCATTCTCTCTGAATCTGTGATTCTGTATCAATTTTGTATCAATTCTTTGTAAATTTATTCTCAATGTAATGTTTGTTATCTTTGTAAATATGTATCAATTCTTGTTTTCTTTGGGTCTGAGATATGTCTGGTTAATGGCCCAATTCAAAATTATTGGACTATTTCGTAGTTAACCATAAAAAGGTGAAAAAAATCACAAAAACAAAAATGATCAAACTAAAAATGAAGTCGGCCCATCTTGGCCCATATCCAATTGGACCTACCCGCATCACCCGCAATCTGTCCAACCCGTAACTCGCCAAAACCGAATGTCATGATGGTCGAAAGTGGACCATATTTTAACATAGTCGGTTAGCGGTGAATGATTGGTTTTGGGCCTGAACCCGCCCAAAACCAACCGCTGCCACCCGTACTTTTCACTATATTCCCATGCTTAAAAATTGGGTATGGGTTGACAAAAAAAAATTTGGGTATGGAACTCTAATTTTCACTAGTTTTAAATAGTCTAGTAGTATGAACATTGAGTTTTGACTTGGTGACATGGACGGTGATCCAACCATTTTGATTGGAAATTTGGAATTAGGAAATTGATTGTCACGCTTTACGTTTGATTTGACCACATGACAATGGTACAATACGGTCGTATTAAATAACGCGTTTAGCTCTTATGGTTATGGGTGTAATATTCAGCTTATTTATTTTATTAAAATAATATTTAATTTTTATAAAATATCTGAGTTTTAATTTTTATGTTTGGAAAAAAAATTAATTTATATTTTTTAAAAAATATATATGTTATTTTTTAAGTCTCTGATGTCGATTCTACTGTTAATTGTGGATGTGTCGATCGTCCATAATAGTTAATAATATTTCAAAAGTACCATAACACATTATATAAGTGTGTTAGCTTCCTTAACCTCATTTAGAGAGTCAAATTTCATGGTCAATTTGAACTAAAATTCTTTGTACATTTCCTTCTTCATATATATCACAAATAGTTTTTGAATGCGTTTAAGGAGGCTAACAGTATTGTTGTACAATGTGTCAGGGTACAATACATATGACTACTAATTGTGATGGGCATTCGACACATTCGTAATTAATAGTGTAATCAACATGACTAAAAAATAGCTTAAATATTTTATATGGATTAAATAAAAAAAAATCCAGGGATGAAAATAAAAACTCGTGTATTTTATAGGGACTAAAATGTTATTTTAACCATTTTTTATATTCATACATCTATTTTATCTTTTATTTATTTATTTATTTATTTTAGCTTAATTGCATTTTTTGTCCCCCTATTATCATCAATCCGCGATTTTGGTCCCCCTACTTTTTTTTTTCGCGATTTTGGTCCCTCTATTATTCCAAATTCGCGATTTTGGTCACTCTAACACATAGATTTTGAAAATAGGGGACCAAGATTTTGAACTAAATCGCGAATTTGGAATAATAAGGGACCAAAATCGTGAAAAAAAATAGGGGACCAAAATCGCAAATTGATGATAATAAGGAAACCAAAAGTGCAATTAAGCCTTTTATTTTTTATCATATTATTTATTACAATTTTCCACTTTTATTTATACAACATATTTTTTCATTTTATCTCTCTCTATCATATCATATCACATCACCCACATCTCACCATTTTTTATTTTCTCTCTATCTCGCTATATGTTATATATACAACATATATGAAAAACGTTTCTCCTTATGTAGTGCTTAATTATATATTGATTGTGATCATAGCTTGTCTATTTGTATGTATATTATAAGTATAATTTTATATAACAAAACAGGGCTAGGAAATGCAAGGTTGGGAGGTGGGATATCAGATGAATATGGGTGGAAGAAATTAAAGATCATGGATACAGTACCGTCATCCTCTTCGCGTTGCGCGTAGATGTTTTGGTGCTCACACTACAAGGACTGCCGATCGAGGATAAACAGTGGTGACGATGGGCGTGAATCGAATGACTGCAACATAGACCTCTCATCACCACCCCATTGGCCTCCTTCAATCGCTCCTACCTGTAACGGTAACTTAATTTCATCAACGAGTACACATCTTCTTCGCTAAACCCCCGGTGATAATCAACCACTACTATTGTTCCTTTGACAGCTGCACCAATATTCTCTTCCTGCACCAACCCCATTCCAAATAAAAAGGAGAAAGAAATTAGAGATTAAATCAGTGAGGGAGAAATTGAGAGAAATCAAACAGAAGACACCAAAGTAGAAACCTGAAATCAACAAGAGGGATAGAGAGATAGGGGAGATCTTGGCTTTTTGTGAAAAAAAAATTTAATTACCTAAATAATGTGCAAAAAAAAAAATTTACGAAAGTGGGGTGGATTGTGCCACGGTGGAATGAGATGCGCTATCTGGGGTGGCGCTTCATGAGACACCAACTCAGTTAGCGCATCATGCGTTGAGTAATATAACACATGATGCGCTAACTGAGCATGTTGCCATTCTCCGATGATGTCACCAGCATCTGGTGGGTTCACATACCAAGCCGACACTTCCACACAGCACGACCCACCGGGCCAAGGTTTTAACATAAACGAAGCATTTGCCCAAGAAGCTAGTGCATCTGGAAACATAGTGGAAGGTGAACAAGACGACATGGAACCAAGAAGAACCCCACCTCGGGATGCTAGGAACCGTCGACGACATTGTATTCTCTCTCTATTCCCCGCAAATAATTAACTTGTATTAAATACCATCATTTATATATATAACATATAATTATTTAAAATTATTTTCCCGTAACATTTATTTAAACTTTAAATTATTTTCTTGCAATTTTTTTTCACTCATGAGACACCAACTCAGTTAGCGCATCATGTATTGAGTAATATAACACTGAGTTAGCGCATCTTGTGTTATATTACTCAACACATGATGCGCTAACTGAGTTGGTGTCTCATGAAGCGCCAACCCAGTTAGCGCATCTCATTCCACCGTGGCACAATCCACCCCACTTTGATAAATTTATTTTTTTGCACATTATTTAGGTAATTAAATTTTTTTTTGGCACCAGTACGGTCAAAAAGCCGGAGATCTTATTGACAAGTGACAACCAATTTCATAAACCAAAAATTAAGTGGGGATTTAAAGCATAAAAAAAATTGGTAGGACTAAAATAAAAAACTAGTTAAAATGTAAGGATTGAAAACATATTTAAACACTTGACAAAAAAAAAGAAATATATTTAAGCCTAATATATATATATATATATATATATATATTATAAAAATCATTATTAATACAATTTTATATCAATTAAATGAAATTTTATCTTTTTAAAATGAAATATTTAAATATTTATATTTAATGTAATTAATTTGATTTTTATTATTCTGAAAATATTTGTTATCAGCTAAATCAATTTTTTAAAATATATTAATTTTTGTTTATATATTTCATGAGAATATTAGTAAAATACGTACTCACTAATTAATGAATACTTTTGTATTATTCTAAATCTTATTTGTGCCAGACTTTATATGTGTACTGGTGCTATATATGTGAAAAAGCTAGAAAAAAGGAAAACAAAATATATACTTCCTGTTACCTACTTAGGTTGAAACGTAAATCTTGTCATGAAGATGCTTTCATATTATCAACGAAACATTATAGATGTTTATATATGGATTTAATTAATATACAGAGACAGTGTAAAGAAATTTTACACAGACATCCAATGGTGTGTCGTCACATCATTTAAAGAATGTGACACCCCATGTGTTATTAAATTCATTAAATGATGTGGAAGCATATCATTGGATGTCTGTGTAAAATTTCTTTACACTGACAACGTACATATTAAACTCTTTATATATATATATATAGGGAGCGTATCACATGGGAATGATGTTTGTATGTGAGAATGATAAGAATATTTTGTAGCAATCAGATTTAAATAAATGGTTGAGATTAAGACAACCCACTTAAAGATATCACGCGTCTCCTTCACCGTTACCTACCACCATCGCGGCCACCACCACCACCGTCATCGCCACCACCGCCATCACCACCACCCTAATTTCACCCCAAAACAGAGGCCATTCATGTACAAACCCCGATTTTATAAATACAGTTACATATACGCACTATGATCTCTATTAGTACTAACATACACGCACAGGCAACACCTGCGGCTTGTGGAACCCATTAGCAAGCACAAGAAGCTTCTCATTCTCTTCTTCTTCTTCCCCTTCTCTCTTTTTTTTCTCCTCATTTTCTAGTTTTTACATGTATATATTATATGTATTTTACATCTACTTCCTTAAAAGTGTTATTTAATTTAGTCCGTCCGCTCATTAAAAACTAAGGGGTCATGGTGGCGAGTTTTCAGTTTTTGGTTTTTAAAAATTTTCAATCAAGTTTTTACAATTCAAAACTAAAAACTGAAAACTTGTTTCTGTGGTTTTCAAAACAAACATTTTGAAAACCACAAAAAGTAGTTTTTGGTTTTTAGTTGTAAAAACTTGATTGAAAATTTTTAAAAACCAAAAACTGAAAACTCGCAACCACCTGAACGGTCCTAAGTTAGTATGTACTCCTTTTTTTTCGGTGAAAAGTCAATACTCCTTTGACATTGAATATAAATCAACATGTGTGGTTTTGATGATCCATTAAGGATTTAAGTAGGGGTGGGCATTGGGCGGGTTCGGGCCCAAAAATCCCAACCCAATGCTAACCGAACATAAGATTTCAGGGCCCATTTTCGACCATTATAGTGATCGGTTTTAGCGGGTGCGGGTTGGGCAGGTAATGGGTTGGGGCGGGTGGGTACCAACGGTTGTAAACTGATATTGGGCCGAGTGAAATTTTTGGGCCTTTCAAACTTTTGTTAACAATTTTTATTTTTTTTACCAATTTTTTTAAAACTAAATACAAAATGTTATTGGGCCAATAAGTAGAATAATTTATTGGGCCATTTTCGGCCAAACAATCAGAGCAATTACATCCCATTATTGACCAAAAAAGTTACATCAATTTAAATCAAAATGAAATAATGAAAAAGATTAAAAAAAATTGTTTCATCTTCTTCAAGGCCTTCCTTCATTCAGCTTCCTGCAAAAGCCAAACAGAGATAGCAACAGATTTGAGAAATCCATAACACCAACAGATTAGAGCTTTCTGCCCCTACCAATCACCATAGGACCAAACCAAACAGAAAAAGAAATCCATAATCATAGAATCAAAGAAGAAACCTAAAAAATAGACAAAATAGAAACAGAGAAGTAGAGCTAGAGAGAAGAAGGAGGCGGCTCAGTCGCAGCGCCTCGACCCCGCAGCAGAACGACCTTTGAGGGCCACCATCCCCTCAGCGACATGCGACGTGTCGTCGACGTGCCGTCGTCCTCCAACGTCATGTTGCAGTCGTCGACGGTTACTACTTCTCTGTTTGCGAATCAGCGATGATGAGGGAGAAGGTTTGAGCGAGGCGGCGAAGATGAGAGAAGGTTTGAGTGCGAGAGAGTGAGACAGGGGGTTTGAGAGAGAGGCAGAGGGTTTGTGTTTTTTAGAGAGAGGGGCGTGGGTCTGGAAGTGGGGAGAGGAAGTGGGGAGTTGGAAAATGGAAAGCAATCTGAGAGAGGGGGAGTGGGTCTGGAGTGTTTGAGAGAGAGGAAAGCAATCTGAACGGTTAGATTTAGATGCTTAAATCATCTTGGCCGTTGGTAAAAAACACAATCTGTGTGCTATCTGATTAACCAACGAAATTAAGCCATGTGTCGGTCGGTTCGGTTACCGATGACTTTTTAAAATGGAAACCGAACCGACCCAACTGCATCCGTTTATTCTCATTTTTCACCCATTCATACCCGCTGACCCATGCATACCCGACCGTATGACTCGTTTTAGGAGCGGGTTTATCGGGTACCGGGCGGGTCGGAAAATCTTGCCCACCCCTAGATTTAAGGTTGATGCCTCTGTCTGACATTAAAGTATAGACCCGGTATTTTTACTACTCCGAACTTCATATACTATCTAAAAAATAATAATAAATGCCTGTCTTTGATTTTGAGATAATAGACGTTGTAACTTACAAGATTATTCATATCCAATGCGGCAATGCGGAATCTTGGTTGCTAAAAATGAATATGTAGGTCATTCGAAAATTTGACATCCATGACGGATAATTGGGCCGTTGAGAAATTTTACACAGACATCCATGACGGATAATCATGCTAAAAGGATTTAATTAATATACACGGTTAGTGTAAAGAAATTTTACCCAGACATCCAATAGTGTATTGCCACATTATTTAATAAATGTGACACCTTACATGTTATTAAATTCAATAAATAATATGACAGCACATTATTGAATGTCTGTATAAAATTTTTATACACTAATTACCATGTATATATATTAAACTGTAACTTAAATTTGAAAATGCGTATGGAAAACTTAACACTAATATTGGGACGGTCGGTGTTCCATTTAGTTAGCCAATATCCTTATTTTGTTGTCTCTTCAATCGACTCTGCGTATTCTCTAATTTTCAATTATACAAATAATTAGTGTTAATGTGTCATGTCTATTTGCTAATAAATTAAATAATATTTTTTTATGTTACAAAAATATTTGAATATACAACTTTTTTTGTATAGAGAACATACGATACGTTATTTATTGATATAATTTTTAAAATTATTTTTTATTCACAAATATTGTAAATCAATTGTCACTTTAATTTTAATAGCGTACTATAATAAAATTAAATTTTTTGTTATTTAAATACATATGCATGCGTGTATAGGACTACTTATCCTCGTCAAGGTTTAATATCATATTTCTTGAAATAATGTTTCCAGAAATTTCTATTAACGAGGTGGGACGAATAGTACATCATTTGTATCCATACCCACTAAAACTAATAGATACCCGAGTAATGAATATTCACAGGTATTTATTAATGAGTAGGAATTTAAATTTTATAAGAAGAAATAGAGAAAATGCATGTGATATACTATACATGCTATAATATATATTAACATTATATAATATTATTATAGGTTAATATATTGAATATATAAAATAAATTCTATCTCATCATGAAATAATAAAAAATTCTAATATTCTAATATATTCAATAGAAAATATATTTTAATGAGTATGCGGGTGCTCACGGGGCGAATAGTATAATATTTGTCCCCGCCCATTTTATAAATATATGGGTACTCATTGTTGGTATACTCGCGGGTATCAACGGGTATGAGTTTTTTTTTACCATCCCTAATTACCAGGAATGTTATTCCCGGGTAATATTTTTAAACATGTTTAGTAGATATTTATCATTCTAGGGAATATTTTTAAATTTTAAAAATAGAAAAAAACAGTAGAATGAAGTGAGAGTGAGAAGTTATTTTAAAAATAACATCTATTCGATCCTATTAGATTGAATGTAAAATTCCCAACCTTCACCATGAGAATAAAATGTAAATAAAAGTTGTTATTATCCGACCATCGTTAGGGATGACAAAAACACATATATGTTGATACACATAGATATACTCATAACGCACACCTGTATATTTATAAAATGGGTAGAGACGGATATTATATTATTCGCCCCGTGACATCTATATGCTCATTAAAATATGTTTTATATTAATATATTAAAATATTATGAATTATTTTATTTTTGCAGGGGTAGAATATGTTTTTTACTTTTTGAAATGGACCAAGATTTGCTTTTAATTATCACAGACGATTTTTTTTTTTTTTGACATCCCTACATATATAAAATTTTCATTTGTTCATCCATTTTGTTCCTCCTCCCATTAATGTGCGTCATCTTCACCCTTAAACATGTGCATGTTGATAGAATATAGACTCATTTAAAAGAGGAGTCATGTGAGCAACACATTTAACCTGTAGGCCAATGCTAACCGAGTCAGGTTAGTTCGCATATACATACACATAGTGGAGGGTGTGTGGACTTTAATGATGCATGATATTGAGTGACACAGCCTCCCTTTGTTTTACCATTTTAATAGTGTAAAACCATGGTTATGCATAATTTTTACATAATTGATTTTAAATTACTTTCGTTCAACGTGTTTCGTAAAACGTACATCCCTCTTATCAATCATTGATTTTTAGAATCAATTCTACATAACTGTAGACCAAACAAACACATAGTAGAGAGTAAATTAAACGATGGTGATGACAATGGCGGAGTGTAGGAGATGCGCAATATATTTAAAACCTAAAAATTATAATCACATGTTTTTCTTGTTTAAAAAACCGATATAAAATTAATTTAAAACTGAGTTAAAACCATTCTAAACTCTTTTTAATGGAACACACTTTTCTTTAAATATTTGTATTTGAAAATTGTAAACTATAAACTCTCATGTCACACCCACATCAAATGGGTTCTAAATTATATTAACTCTCCCAAGTATTCTATCCAATCCACGCGTGTCCGTGATCACTCATTCAATATATGAAAATGTTCTATTAAAAAATATAATCTTCGCGCATTATAACTTTCTTTATCTTATATCATATTTGTCCTAACATGACGTGTTTTTCCTTATTTTTATATAACTTATTTTATTTTATTTATTTTGCCTTTTTATGTATGATTAAAGCACTTGAGATTTGACCAACATGTATTAGTGAGAGTGGAAGGATACCGTGTCTCTTAAACATATGATCCTCGATTTGATGTTTGGATTCATGTGAATGAAAAAAATATTGTTGGGAGGGGTCCTTACTTTGCACCTGACCATACTCCAAGTGATTAGTGATCTCTCACTTACCGGGTGAGAGGATACTCTGGGAAACTGTACTTCCCCATCTTATAGGCTGACCGAGCAAGCCCATATAACCCTGCTTGATGGACCGACCGAAATATCCCATGAGGAGAACATTTAGTAACGGACACAAGCCAAGAGGGCGAGAATCAAGGGGAGAACGTGGCCCTATAGAGAGTAGACGTGAGCAGGAAACAGTCGAGGAGACAGAGACACATAGGAGACAAGAGGGACCAAGACCATCAGTTTGCAATTTTGGCATAGAAGAAAAGAATAAACGCTTGGCATCTTGGGCTTCTGTTCGACGTTGATACTCTACCGAGAACAGAAACAAACAAAAACACTTGAGACTTGAAATTAAAACATGTAAACATTATATCACTGGATTGACTCTAATGACTCGTTTGCTTTTTATGAAAATTAAAATAATTTTAAACTTAAATAATGTTTCGTATTAAGTTTTCTTGATCAATGGGGTTGGTTGAAGTGGTACATGTTTGATTGGAAGAGTTAGCTCCACCGTGATGTGGATATTCACAATTCAAGTAGGATTTGCCTCTCATGGGGGATACCTAGTCTAAACCTAGAACAAAAGAAGTTGACAAACGAGGGTTGATTCAAGTGGTATATGTTTGATTCCTCTTAAACAATGTCTCGGGTTCGGGTCTTATATATGTATGAAAAAATTCCCTCCAGGAAAGTTAGCTTCATTATGATGTGGATGTTCTCGGCTCGAGCTTAATTTTCTCCCGTGGAGGATACTTGTGGATTGTGGTTTAAACAATAAAAAGTTATCTTGTATTTTTTTTTTTTGAAAGTCAAATTTATACCACATTGAGGATACCATAAGGTCTCACTACAACTGCAGTGGATTAGGGATGGCAACGGGTTGGGACGGGTAGTACATTATCCGTATCCATACAGCTAGAGTTAACGAGTACCTATGTGAGTATTCACGAGTATGTATTAATATTTAAAAACTATAAAAATAAGTGAAAAAATATCATATAATATACTATAATATATTATATTATATTAATATTATATGATATAAATTGTTATTATATAGTAGGTTAATATATTAATAATATCGTTATAAAATAAATTATATATCAACATAAAATAATTAAATAAGTTCTAATATTTTAATATATTTAATAAAAAATATATTTTAATTAGTATGTAAATATCCATAAAGTGGATAATATAATATTTATCTCCACAAATTTTATAAATATGTGAATATTTATTACGGATATATGATATCTACGAGTATGAGTTTTATTTTCTAGTTTCACATATGTTGATCCTTATTTATGTGGTGATCCTAATTATTGTGTGATTCAATTTATTATGCACAGGGACAAGTCAAACAAAACGGACTTGCAAAGTGTTTTGACATTAATTTTTTTCAGACAATAATGTACACTACTATGCTTCATTGTTTGATTTTTAGATAGAAACCAAACACCATCGTTTTCGTTGAAAACAAGGCCGGTCAGAGATGAGATGAAAAGGGATGATTGGTTGATTATAAAGTGTAAATTTATATTTTATTTTAATATTTGTTATGATATTACTTTTTGAAAAATTTAATTAAAGACATTTCGATCAATTAAAAATTATACTAAACATATCTGGTACTGAATGATTAAACGTTTGTTTATCTCTTAGTTGAGAGATATAGAATCAATTATGCAGGAATAAAAAAAATCGTGATCAATGAAATGTGATCGAGATATGTGCATAAAAAAAACTTTTTAAAATTATGAGAAATAAAAATAAATCGAAAGAGTGGGTTTTATTATAGGGAAATTCTAGGGTATATATCCTCTAGTGAGAGAGGGTTTTAGTATCTTCTTTAATCATTTAATCAATTTCTCTTCACTTTCTTAAATGATCTTAGTATTTTTATACCTAAAGGACAATACTTAACTATTAGAATTTATATTTTTAATTTTTTAAAAGACTTTTTGACCCCCTAATCATTATCATGTATTTTTTATTGTATTTCCCATTTTTTTCACATTCTCATTTGCAATACACATGTGTCTCATTTAAAATCTACTTTATGTCTTCGAAATAATTCAGGACTGAGTACACGACTTATTCCTATATAGTTTTAGTCTATTCAATAAAAAAATGACAAGAAGGTACCAAAACCCTCTCCAGCGGAAGGGTACCAAATTGCGACCCTTTATTATATTGAAATTTTGACGAGATAGGTTTGAATAAATTCATTTGTATTTTTTAAAATACTCAATCTCAAATGAAGATTATAAAAATACTATTTAGTATGTAACATAATGCGTACAAGCAGCTGTGGTTGAGTGCCAATTTTGATCATGGGAATTGGCATTTTGCGGCCTTTTCTCAATTGAAGTGAAAGGGTCCAACCTATGAAGTCGCACTCGACTTTCCTAATTAATGTGCAAATAGGTGGTTAGTGAACGTATGAATGCATGATTTAAAAGTTTTAAATGTAAAATCAAACAAATTATTAAAGTTTAAGTTAATTGATTCTTTATCATCATATTTTTAAACTCGTTTTAGTTATGTTATATTTTACAATCATATTGTTCTAGTGGTAGAACTCGGACTCGAGCATGTGAAGTCGAACTCGGATCTGGGTGCTGTTGAGAAGCGGATTCGGGTTGTCCACAGATGGGGGTTGTGCCTGCAAAGGCACTCCGACGCCCAAGTCAGATATGTAAAACAGTCAAGGTGGTTGATTGAGTAAAGATTTTGCACCGTGTGAATTGTTGATACCTCCTATTTATAAGGGTCTTGGGCCTGCATAAATATGGTAAACAGGTAACTTTATAAAAGGGTAAGTGCGGGTCTTGGGCGTGTGTAAATATGGTAAGCAGGTATTATAAAAGTAGTAAATAGGCAGGTATATAACTGTCGTAAGTGGGAAGATATATAATTGTAGTAAGTATGTAGATATATAACTGTCGTAAGTGGGCAGATATATAATTGTAGTAAGTAGGCAAATATATAACTGTCATAAGTGGGCAGATATATAATTGTAGTAAGTAGGCATACATGTAATTGTAGTAAATAGGCAGATATGTAATTGTAGTAAGTCAATAATGACATAACAAATTCTGCTAAGATTGCTTTGGGTCATGCTAATTAATGGGCCTAAAGGATTAGTCCATAAAAGATGCCCCTCGGCTTAAATTGACTCGGTAAAGTCGACTTGAGCGTTATTAGTGATTCAACCGATATTGGTTACGGCTAGCCAGCTTGTTACTGTGCCGACTTGTGTACTTGAACTGATTTGAATGATACTGGTTCGTAACAGATGTCTCCAGCTCGAGTGATTATTGAAGAACCGAGATGCTCTTCACATCCAGTTGTTGTTGATCCGAGATGCTCTTCACATCCGGTTAATGTTGATCTGAGATGCTTTTCACATCCAGTTATTGTTGATCCGAGATGCTCTTCACATGTGATTATTGAAGAACCGAGATGCTCTTCACATCCGATTAATGCTGATCCGAGATGTTTTTCACATCCGGTTATTGTTGATCCGAGATGTTCTTCACATCCGGTTATTGCTGATCCGAGATGCTTTTTACATCCGATTAATGCTGATCCGAGATGTTTTTCACATCCTTATTAAAGAACTGAAATGTTCTTCACATTCGGTTGTTGTTGATCCGAGATGCTCTTCACATCTGGTTATTGCTAATCCAAGATTCTCTTCACATCCGGTTTTGGTGGTCTAAGATGTTCTTCACATCCTTATTGAAGAACCGAGATGCTCTTCACATCTGGTTGTTGTTGAGCCGAGATGTTCTTTACATCCGAGATGCTCTTCGCATCCGGTTTTGGTTTAGCATAGAAGTTCTTTACATCCGAGATAATCTTCACACCCGGTTTTGGTTGAGCTGAGAAGTTATTTACATCCGAGATGCTCTTCACATCCGGTTTTGGTTGAGCCGAGATGCTCTTCACACCCAGTTATTGTTGAATTTAGTTATGGGATGATTAAATTCTGAGACAAATGTGACGAGGCTTTTTAGGACAGACCAAGTCGGATTCCTTTGATAGTGATTCTGATTCGGATGGTTGTTACACGGCCTCTGCAGGTATCGAGATGGTTGACCCTCAGAATATAGATTACTTAATGCTTGTATGGTCGGATAGGTGCAATTGGGTGGACCAAAAGGTCCTAGGGACGCCTAGCTAACATCTATCGTCCGGGATGTCCGGAGCTTGTGTAGGGCCATTTATTCGCCTTGGTCTTCTACACGAGATGAAGAATGATTCCCAAGTGTTTATCAAATGTTTTCAGGTGATCTTGGCCAGGGGGATTTCTAAAGTCAGAGGAAGATTGGCCGACTGGAACATTATCGGGAAGACTAGTCGGCTACAATTAGCAAGGATGATTAGCCGGCTAGAGAATTGATCCAGACGGTTGGCTGGTTGGGATACTAACATGGTCGGTTGGTTTACTTGATGAGATCTCAACTCGTCTTTTTTATATTTTTTCACACAATATTATCAGAGCTTATGAGGTCGGATTTAGAAGTATTCCACGCTCTGCATCCTGCTTGAATTTGTTAGTTGGTTGGCAACGAGAATAATTTGGCCGTGTGAAGAGGCTTGTCCCATCGGCCAGGTTGACCCGTGCAAGACATATCTGGTCATGAAAATAATTTAGGTGATGTACATGTATCCGACTACGAACAGAATCCGGAACCAAGGCGGCCAAGATGGCTCCGCACATAGTCGACCAAGTCGAGGTCTGACCATCAAGGAACTATGTCCGAGATGGGGATCGATCCGTGGTGTCTGGTAGCTAGTTACGCCAGGTAATTCCAAAATGTTAACATGACTCGGTTGATCTCGGCGCGATCTCGGAATGCTCCCAAGCATAATGATCGAAATGGTTAACCACAGCTTGATTGAAAATGTCGGCATCTCGGCCAACCATGTCGGCATCTTGGCTTGACGACCAAATGAGAGAAATCCGAGTGATGAACTTTATTGATCACCTCCTAAGAGAACATATCCGGATGAGGAAATAAACCGGCCAAGACAGCCAGTTTTTATTAGTCATTTGCTTTCAACAAGGGAGATTTATATTCGACCACTTTAAATATATTCGAGTATCATCCTTGGTGTTTCTCCAATTAACAGCTCCAGTCAGGAGAAGGAGGAGTTGGCATATTCAGAAATGAATGTCTGAATCAGATCCGAGTTTACCTCGAAACACTTGGTACAGATTCAAAGACGTAACAACCAAATAATGGAAATATCAAATTGTAGTATGAATATGGAAACGGTGAATGTACCGTACACATTTCTCAGATATCTCCTCGTGTTGCTAAGGTTGGAATAATCTAAATCTGGTTCGTTGATGGTGAAGGTTGAGATGCAGTGGTGGTTTCAGACTTTGTTCTTCTAGCTCTTTTAGCCGAGCTTCAAGATTCAAAGACGTAACAACCAAATAATGGAAATATCAAATCGTACTATGAATATGGAAACAGTGAATGTACCGTACACATTTCTCAGATATCTCCTCGTGTTGCTAAGGTTGTCATAATCCAAATCTGGTTCGGAGATGGTGGAGGTTGGGTTTGTGGGGGTTGAGAGATGCCTATGTCCTCAAACCCGCCATCGTGGTAATCCAAGTCGTCCATCCAATTAACCTTCAGGGGTTGGTTGAGGGTGAGCCCTCCTCGTCTAGGGGCGAGTGCTAACGGTCATGCTGAAAAAGGGGAGGCCCTTCTTCTAGCGCCAAATGTTCTAGTGGTAGAACTCGGACTCGGGCCTGCAAAGTCAAACTCGGATCTGGGTGTTGTTGAGAAGCGAATCCGGGTTGTGCACAGATGGGGGTGTACCTAAAAAGGCACTCTGACGCACAAGTCAAATATGTAAAATAGTGAAGGTGATTGACTGAGTAAAGATTGTGTACCTTGTGAATTGTTGATACCTCCTATTTATAAGGGTCTTGGGCCTGTATAAATATGGTAATCAAGTATCTTTATAAAAGGGTAAGTGCGGGTCTTGGACGTGTGTAAATATAGTAAGCAGGTATTATAAAAGTAGTAAATATGCAGGTATATATCTGTCGTAAGTGGGCAGATATATAATTCTAGTGAGTATGCATATATATAACTGTCGTAAGTGGGAAGATATATAATTGTAGTAAGTGGACAGATATATAACTGTCGTAAGTGGGCAAATATATAATTGTAGTAAGTAGGCATACATGTAATTGTAGTAAGTAGGCATATATGTAATTGTAGTAAGTCAATAATGACATAACAAATTCTACTAAGATTGCTTTGGGTCATGCTGATTAATTGGCTTTTTTAATTCTTTTCAAATCTTTGTATTTTTTGTATATTATTTATTTATTCATTATGTAACATGACATTGTAAATATTTAGGACATATGTCTCATACACATTATTTTTTAGTAGTAATTTATTTTATAATTTGTTTTATTTATTCACTTCCATCAAAATAAAATATTTCGTGCGATGCACGGATAAACACACTAGTAATTTTAAATAAGAAGTTATAGTTTTAAAAAATAATTAGCAATGCTTTTAATATGATTTTTTTCTATTGATCAATATACATTTTTATTAAACTATAGAAACCTATTTAAAAGCTCATATTAAATACAAAAAAAAATCAATTAATATCTATTATATAAGATCATGTAATTTACCTAAGTTTTTAGTATCTTATAATTTAATAAAAATCAGCAAAATGTTAATAATTATTATCAAGTAAGATCTCATTAAAAATTTTAAAATTATGGAAATCTATAGCTATGAAAACTTTTTGAAGTACCCATTTGAAAATTTAACAAAAGTAAGTTTATTATGTAATTTAACCTAAAATTAAATTGTGGGGTAAATGTTGATTGAGTTTAGTTGGGGTTTGCAAACATTGCTCATTAGAGTATCATAATGCAGCAACCCTATTTGGGTGCTTTTGAGGGGACCCACCTACCGTACACATCACTCATTTTTACTCTTCCCAATATAAGCACCTCCAAACACTACACTTTATCTATAAAATGGGAGTAATTCTCTTTGGGTGCTTCCAATAGGTCCCACCAAAAATCTTACACCATTATATTTTATTATCAACTTATTTATTATTTTATAATAATGTTATTTATAAATTAATTAAATTTTAAAAAATAACCGATTTAGCCATGCGTTGATGAGATAATCATCCTTCTTTGTAGAGAAACATGATCTTTGTTGTCTCTTAGATGCTTCTTCTTTTACTCCCTCTTCATTGTCCACAATATTTTTCGACTCAATTTGGGTAGAAAATGGTGGAATTTGAGATTCGGACGCGAAGCCGGATGGTGTGTCGTGCTCTCTTTCATTATGTTGGTTCGTCACTTGTACCCATTGAAGACCCTTGATACATGGATGAGGTTAATTGGTGGTGATTGATACATATGGAATTGAAATGGATGAAATGAGTGTGTAGTAAATTGAAATTACCCATGTTGGAAACATTTTTTGGGTTAGGTAAATTGGGAGAATTTTGAAAATTTGGATTCGTGGGTTGTTGATAATTTGGTATCAAATTAAACCATGGATTTTGGTTTGAATCCATTCAATGAAAATAAGAAATTGAGAATTTTTTTAGAGTTATAGAGAGAATTTTGAGATGTTTAGTTGTGTAATTTTTCTTTTAAACAACCCCTAATTATATATAAAGGTAAAAAAAAAATAACCGTGCAATGGTAAAATACAGAGAAATAATTTTTTTATTTATATTTTTGTTGCTTTTGGAGTTACTTTAGCGAGCAATGGATACCGCTGAAGCAACCAAATCAAATTGCTTGCAATGCCAATCAGTACTTGAAGCACTGATGCTTCGAGGACGTGTAACGTGTTGCTTCCTTAGCGCGCGTTAACGATACTCTTATGGATTTATGGTAGCATAAGTATTAATACCAGATTATATATATACTTTAAAAAATAAAATTAGACATGATAAATAATTAAAGAGTACATTTTAAGAGAGAATGTACCAAAAAAAAGATAAAAAAAAGAGAGAGAACAAAGTAAACTCGTTTTGTTCAGTTTTTTCGTGTACTGCGTAGGGCTGCACATGGGTTCGACCCACCCACCCAACCCGATCAATCCAACCACTACTTGGTGGCTTGGTTTGGGTCATCGGGTCTGTTTAGATTGGGTAAACATGAACCCGATCAATTTGTGTTGGGTAGCGAGCTTAGGTAAATATAACCTGATGTATCCAACCCACCTGACCTCCTATATAAAAAACTATTATATTATTAATAATTATCTTATTTGAATTAAATTTAGTAATAGTAAAATGAAATGTAATTAAAATTTGGTGTCGTAATAGACATTAGTTTGTTAATTTGTGAGATGGAGACTTTTATGGTCTTAGAATATCCTATTCGGGACATCTCTTTACTGCATTGTGCTAAATATTTAAATTAAATTGTGTGTGGAAAGTGTATGTCATATTTTTTTCTAGTTTTAATTTTTAAATTCTTTGAAGTAGTTATATGGCCAAAGTGTCAAAATCGTGGAACAATATGTTTATATAGTTTATGAAGTCTAAAGGGTGATATAAAATAACCAATTTCTATAAATTTGATTTTTTTTCCTAATTTTTTAATTATCATGACTTGATCACCCAACCCAACCTGACCTTGATCGATTTGGGCTGGGTTGGGTCCATAACATAAAATGGCAAAACAGATCCAACCCAACCCAAACATAGTTAATCGGGTTGTGTTCAAAAGTAATGCAAATCTGACCCGACCCGACCCAACCCAACCCGTGTGCAGTCCTACGTATACATACATAAATAATACATTAAACTATTTTTCATCTAAAATATCATAGGATTCAAACTTCATTTTTCTACTATTTGTTTAATTTGTTTATTCATTCTCGTTTGCTTTTATATGGCTTTTATGAGGAAAAGTCGGATACACTTCAACTCCGCTGACACCAAAAGCATCATGTAACTAATCAGGATATGGCAATAATTTGATACATTAGGTGTTCAAAATTTTATAATCCTTATCTTCACTTACATATATTTAATTAAAGGTGGGGTTTATAAGCCATATCCCTGTGTAGCCTTTTTTTTCAAAAAACAACTAATGAATAATAACGAAAGAAAGAATTAGGATTGATCACTAGCTACTGGCAAATGGCAGCAAATAGACTATTATTAAAATGTGCCGGCAAATGGAATATTAATGGACCTATTCCAAGTCATCAACCGGCACATTAAATCTTCATCTTATGTTTCCACCCAATAGCCATATGCCACAAATTATACACATACTCACTCTCTTTGAGGTTTTGTCCCCCACCTTATTATAATTATTGTTGTTTTCATATGTGCTAATTTTGCACATGACAAACAATACCATGCGGAAATCTTCTAGAGCACTCACTGTCAATAGGTTGAAAAGAAATCATTATGGCCCCCCGCATGCAAATAACTCACATAGGTGTCACAGGAAAAAAATGAGAAGAATCAATGTGGTATTTATGGAAGTTTTTGTCCATTTTGGCAATGTTAACTCATTTTGTGGAAGCGTGCAACTTATTTCGTGGTGACCATATTTCACCGTGTACGTCTATTGCTTTTACACGATTGGAGTGTATAGCCTGGGCCATAAGATAAGTAAGGACTGCAGTGCACACGAGGATTGAAAAGGGGTATGGGGTACAAGAGAAAAAAAAAGAGAACAGGGAATTATAACACAATGTTCAATGTTGACGTCTTCATGATTGTGGCCAGTTTAGTCAATATATAGCGCATGTGCAAGACACTACAGGGTCAGGCTGTGGAAAATGGAAATGTTGATTATTTTGGGCTTGCTGGTATGATAGCAAGTGGGCCTAAATCGTTGCTTTGAAGGGAAGAAAGGAACCACACAAGTGCAACAATGGATCGCAAATGTGCAAAAACTTGCGGATCACTGTATGTTCAGGTGGGCTAAATGACTGTATGTGATAAGCCCAAGATACATGTCAGTATATATTAAGATAAGATAAGATATAAGATGTTTTTGACCCAAAAAAAATATATAAGATGTTGACTCCGACCAAAAAAAAAAGATGTTGACAAGAAAAAAAGATACTAGATATGATGAGATCTTGACCATTGGACAAAAAAATTGATACAAGATCTTGACCCAAAAAAAAAAAGATATAAGATTAGACGAGATAATTTTACGTATCTTGTTATTTGAGAGAGGGAGAGAATTTGATGTGACAAAAAAATAAAGTTTTTTTTTAATTTACAATGCATTTAAGCATCTACTATAAATACCAAACATTTGTTGGTCTTAGTAGAAGTTGGTTGTGATCCAAAACGAACTTTACTTGTAAGGTTATGGGTTCAAATCCTTTGGGTCAAGAGTTCAACTCATAGTTATGCATACGAGATTCTCAATCAAAGACCAGAAAAAATAATCTACTATAAATACAATATTAAAAAATATATTTTAAAAATTGTACTTGTATTATAAGTTTGGAAAATATTTCAATAAACAACTAAATAAAAAAATAAATAGTCAAAAAGTATACATAATTATTTTTGCTCATATGTCTTCTCTATCATGTATTGAATCATCATTTATATTAAATGGATTATGAGACACTTCTTAATATCATTTTCAGGAGGATCGTAATGCTCAAGAAAGTCACTTAACTTTTTAAGATCAATTGAAACTAGATATTATGCATTTCCATTCATCAAAGCATTCATACTAAAAAGTATAGGATTGTCTAACATTTTGTGAGTTAATTTACATCTCTTATTTTGTCTGAGTAGCTTGTGATGTGCTCCAATTTCACTCACATAATGAGAAACGGTAAGGTTGACTAGGTGAAGTATGCAATGAATTATTTGTTTTGCAATAACAACAAACTCACTTATTGTAGTGTATAATAAAATCTTTATTGCTATAAATTCTCAAATAAAAGTAATTGTAAAACAAATTCACTTATAGTAGATAAGTTAATTTCATCTGATATATTATTATAATATTGAATGATAGAGTGAATGTCTTTTACAACTAAAATTTTGTATTTTCATCACAACCAATCTACTACCATAAAATATCAAAGAGTTGTGACTCAGTTGTCAACGCAAGTTGAGATTGTGGGAAGAGCTCTCGAGTTCAATCCCAACTAAACATATTCTTACGGAGGGGTGAAAAGCCTTAATTGTGACTAAACCCCAAACAAGATTGCCTCTGGTAATAGGGGATACATGTGATTGACGTAAAAAAAAATATCTACTACCATAATTTTTTTCTTACATGGGAGGATGTTTGCACATGAATTCTATGCATGTATATACATTCAATATGACAATGCCATGGTTGCATCCACTCGATTCGATTCCCCCTTGAGTATTTTTATTTTTAACCAAGTGCTATTCAATATTAAGATAATATTATATGAAGTGAGTCTTTTGTCACTCATGTGCTCTTGCAATAAATTTTATAGGATTTAGAATTGATGCTATTTCACCAAATAGGTATATATGGAGTATGCAAGTCATGTATGCAGTTGTGTTAAATTTTGGAGGGAGAGTTTTGTCGTCCATAGATATTTTACCCGACTCAAAGAAGACTGTCTCTTGTGGAGGATACTTATGGTCTTACAGCTAAAAAAATAAGTATATATGGAGTGGATTAATTTGTCTTATCACATAATATTGGTGGTTTAAGTTCTATTTGTAACCTAGGTTTGCTTTTGGTTGCACCTCAAAAGATACATACTTGTCTAAGTAAATAGGAGTGTGATGTTTTTCATTTCTCATTGTGAAGGTGCAATTCTAAAAAATAATGAGGGTGAGTAATTTATGGAATGACTTGCTCCTATTTTAATGGATCTTGCGTTAAAAATAATAATGGACAAAACAAAAATTTCCATTATAGCCCAAAGTGCATGAATAGGACCGATTCAATGGGTGAAAAACTTCTTGATTGTAAAGCTACTAGTGTGAAACTCGTGCAGATGCACAAGTGATTGTAATTATATCATAAGATGATTTAAAAAACTCCATTTTTATTTTGACACATTAACATTCCAGTGTTTTGGCATATACTGCTCAAGATTAAATAAAATGAACTACAATATCTGCAACCATAATTGTTTTATAATGTCAGAATGAGCCATGTCGGGTTTCCGAGTCCATTAATTTTTTTGGAAAACCTCCTTAAACACAATATTTTTGTACTTGTACCTAGTCCAATATTATCATCATAAATTAAGATCTTTAGCCCGCTTTTGTTTTTCACACGAGATACGACAACATACGATTGACCATGTGTAAAAACAGGACGTTGGAGAAATACACCAACATGTGATAACGACTGCCCTTGACTCTTGTTTATAGTTATAGCAAAAGACACACAAAGAGGAAACTGTCGCCTTTGAAATCGTAGAGGGTTCATGCCATCAGAAGGTATTAAATTCATCCTTGCAATATAAACCTTCGTTCCAACGTGGCTACCTGTCACAACTCTTGCACCAATGACATTGACACCAAGGTCCTCAACAATCAACCTAGTTCCATTGCATAAGTCTGTTGATATGTCTAAATTATGCATCAACATAACGGGAATACCGATCTTCAAAACCAATTTATGATCAGGAAGACCAGAAGATTTGATATCATTGAGAAATTCCGTTGTCAACCAATCTGACTGAACACCAACTTCATCATCTACTTTCCATAACGTATCCGAACTAAGATATACTTTCATCTCACCAGGGAATAAGGACATCATATATTGATTAACCTCATCAACAATTTCTAATGTCGGAGCAAGAATGGCTCTATCTTGAAAGAACCCTGGAGAGGTAAAATTGACTAATATATTTGGGTACGTGAACGACACAATATCAGCTAATGGATCAGTTGTAGAAGATAAGAGTAAATCTTCAGGAATCTCAACTTCAGCCTCACCATCATTATATTCCCCCAAGTTTCCATCACCGAGATTCAAGATCCAATCTGCAAATGATTTAACATCATCATCGCAATCTACATTATGACCGTTCTGAAGACGCATGCTTTGATTCAACCTCAAAACTTTACAGAATTGCCATAGTCTTGAGGAATTAATAGTTGCCATCACAACATCAGCCCTAGTAGCCTGTGGAATCACAGGGAGGATTTGTCGAAAATCACCCCCAAGAACAACAACTTCCCCACCAAAAGGTTTGTACATGCTTCCCGGAACTTTAAAACGCATGATATCTTTCATTGTTCTATCAAGTGCTTCAAAAGCCCATTTACTAACCATCGGAGCTTCATCCCATATTATAAGACTACATTGTTGGAGTAACTCAGCTTTTGGACTTCCCTGATTAATTCGACAACATGAGTCCTCATTTAAGGATAATGGTATGGCAAACTGTGAATGGGCTGTACGCCCACCGGGAAGAAGAAGTGATGCGATCCCACTACTGGCAACATTCAACACTATCCGTTTCTCAGACCTCAATCGATAAGTCAATGTCTTCCATAGGAATGTTTTACCAGTCCCACCATACCCGTATACAAAAAAGAACCCGCCATCACTACCATTAACAGCTGAAATCACCTCATCATAGATAACCCTCCGATCTTCATTTAATCTATTAAAATGTTCATCATGTTTCTCAGCCATGTCAACAGCGTCATGATATAATTCATTGAATATCAAGATATTACCGAACTCATTAAACTGATTAGAATCAGGATATGGCATTGAAAATTCACATGAATTCAATATTATTTTTTCTTAATTAATTATTCAATTATATGATTTTTTTTACTTTCATTAATTTCTCTAATTAATACTTGAATTTATTCAATCCACATTAAATATAATAAGATATTCATAAATTATTATTAAAATATAGTTTCTATCAGTTAAACCAATCTTTAATTTTTTTTTTAATATTTTGATGTATTGTTTTGATTAGAGTTTAATATATGTACACTGTCAGTGTAAGAAAATTTTACACGGACATCCAATGATGTGTTGCCACATCATTTAATGAATTTAATAACACATGAGGTGTCATGTTCATTAAATGATGTGGCGGTACACCATTGGATGTCTGTGTAAAATTTCTTTACACTGACCGTGTATACTAATTAAATCCTTTTGATTATTGATTTTTTAATCAACAAACCAATATCATTAAAATTATTTCAAATCTAACCTTAACATTTCACAAAACTAACCATACATTGCTTGGAATACTATATGTTGTTTTTTTTTAAATAAAATGCCATAAGCATTCTCCATATTTTATTTTACTCCTAAAGCTGTTCAGGTGAAAAAATTGTCCAATGTCCACCAAAAAAAGATTGAGATGAAATTGATGGCTGTTTATTTTAATAATATAAGTAATTTATTTATAGTCAACGATTGTTTGATATTTGATAATTGATAGTTATAAAGTTGTAAAAAGTTGTAATAATGTGAATATACGCCTATAGAAAGATATGGTTAAGGATGAGGGTGTTGCATGTAGATGGTGTTTGTGGTCCGTGGGTTTCCACGCCATACTCAAAAATCCACAAACACCCAAACTTGTCATTCTCATTCTCATTTTGGAGTTGATTTCCAAGTTCCTACTTCCTAGCGACTACTTCGCTTTCTGGGTTTTGATTGATTTTTTATTGTAGTCCTAGGAAACTCTAAACCCTTTCCAACTAAAACCTCTCAACACAGATCCATGGCTTCCATTCCTAGAATCATTCTCAGAGACCATAGGCTAGGAACATACGATGCGCTGCTTAAGCCAAACTCTTGTACTCTTCTTCGGAAGAACCTCCTTAATACCCATCTGGGTATGTTTGATCCATGCTTGTTTGGGCATTTCTAGAAGATCGGTTTTGTTGTTTATTTCTGACCCTTTTTGGATTTCTTTTTTCAGATGTAAGAGGTGGGATTTTTCTGCATGGCAATGGAAGAAGCTGTGCAATCCGAAGCGAATTGCGGGCTCCAGATTTAGCTGTTGCAAAATGCCCCTTAGTCCATGTATCGTCAAAAAGGTAACTTTTTGAAACCAAGCTCTGATTTTGGTAGGTCGAATATTAATTAGTATATGCTTATTAGCTTATAGAGTTAACATGATTGAACAAGCAATAGGGATAGTGGCAAATGCTGTTGACTGCAGTGAGAGTCAATGAGTCATGGATGGTATGTCCTCAAAAGGGAGTGCCTAATTTTTCAAAATTGATGTCTGATCATGAAGGATTTGAGGGACTGGAATTAATACTGCCACATTACTTATCTTAAATATAAAATAATTGGTATAAAAAGTAAAACTTCACAGCTATTATCTGAAGTAGTGCTAGGGGGTTTCTGTTTGCCATTATTACACAGGACAGGAGTTTTGTAATAGCGAGGTTAGGAAAAATGGCAACGTGTTAAGCTCCTGTTTATGGAGGCTTAGTCTGTCTTGCACATGTGTTGATTGAATTTGTCTACTGGTAAAGATTTGTGCCTTGGGCAAAAAGTTCCTGATTCTATTTTAAAGTAGGAACAGGGGAAAAGAAAAAAGAGGAAAAGGCTAAACATTGCACTGAGTAGTGATTGTAACCAATTATGAAATAAAAAAATTGTAAATTTGTAATCAATACTTTTATCGAAATCCAGCTTTTAAGCAGACATTGTAATCTAAGCAATTAAAGATATATTAGACTTCTGACAGTGAAAATGAAGAAATGGATCATAGTGATTGTTTGAGACCCTTAATTCCTGTGTCACAGACACAGACAGTAAGCTGAGGGCCTTTCCATTTACTGTGTTTTATATTAAACAAGATGGTCATTGTTTTTCCCATTAACTCTTCATTGGATTTGCAAGTTATCAACCTTCCATGACAGTGGTAAATGTGAAAGTTCTTTTCTTTATACAAGTTTATACCATTTCTTCAGCATAGAAATGGTAGCTGCATCACTAAATGCAAATACTTCTGGGAATTTATTAAAAAAAAAGGATATCAAGATTTACCATCCCTTGATTACATTAAGCTTTCTTACAGTTTTCTATAACATAACTCACTTTTATTGATGTCGGAATAACGATTTGCTAATGGTTCATTACATATAAGCAGCATCTGGTGGGTTTTTTTATTTATTCTCATCCATAAGTTATGTAACTCCTAAAAAATCTAATTGTAAACTTATCCTCCAGCTTTGAAAATTAAGTATACTCTTTATGCCCTCAAGTTAAAAATTTATGGACTAGAGTGATATAATCTCCTTCCTGAATTATTCCAAAGATTGCTAACTTTCTGATTCATTTCATTGCTGAGCTAAAGCAAAGTGCTCTTCATGGTAGAGTGTCTTCCTTCACTTATTTTCCACTTAGAAAAAAAGGAAAAAGAAAGGAAAACACAACTGCTTGATGGCATTGTGCCTACCTTCATATTCTTGATTTATAATGAAAATTAGAAATAAAAAGGGAAAATGGAATGAAAAACACTAACTACTTGATGACAGTGCTTCAATAACTTTAGATTGTCCTGTATTCGTCAGATGCCAATTGGTAAATCTTTTAACCTGTTTTCTGGTGCTTAAACATCTACTTTCACATTCTTGATTTAAGTTGCTAATGACTAATTTATTACTATGTTTAGGAACTCACAAATGTTGTGCAAGGCTACAACAAACATTTCTGGAGATATTCCTGAAGGGGGGGTGAGCCAGTATGAGAAAGTGATTGAAACTTTAACCACTCTTTTTCCCGTGTGGGTAAGTCTTAAGACTTCTCTTCTTTAATATAGCATCTCAAAATTTTCTTATTTCTTTTTTTTTTTTGAGGTCCAAATCTTCTTATTTCTTACTTGGTCAGTAGTTTGAAAGTGTGCTGACTTACATGGGCAGGTCATCTTGGGGGCTATTGTCGGAATTTACAAGCCAGCTGCTGTAATGACTCTGTCTTTTTCATCTACTTACATGGTTGAGTGGAAATATGTTGATTAAATGCTGTTATGTTACTGACTTTATTCTAGGTAACTTGGTTGGAGACAGACCTTTTTACTCTTGGCTTGGGTTTCCTCATGCTGTCTATGGGCTTGACATTGACATTTGAGGATTTCAGACGATGTCTGCGAAATCCGTGGACTGTAAGGGACAATCATTGATATTAAAAGGAATTATTTTTTCTGTTCAGTTCTCCTTTTAAATATTATTCATTTTGTTTTTGCAGGTGGGTGTAGGGTTTCTTGCTCAATATTTAATTAAGCCCATGCTAGGCTTTGTCATTGCCATGGTATTTTTTGTTATTATTTGGGCACTTTCATGCTTCGCCATCTCTTTGCTTCATTCAAATTAGTTAAATGTGTTATGCCCTTTTATTTTTTACATTACCTCGTAAGATTATTGACAAAGAAATTATGTCAAAGGTAATGATTAATTGAGTATTTTGCACCTCAGTTTATTTATAGTAAATCTTACATTTTATATTATCTTTTGAGTAAAGATTGTTTAATCAAAGAGATTAAAGATATCTTTTTCTTAAAATGAAAATGACGATATTGGCCATTGTTGGTTGTTTGATCCGCTAATCCTGTTGTCATTGATAATAAGCTAATGGATATTCTATTTCCTATGCTTTTTTTTTATAAACTATTTCCTATGCTTTATGTTAAGCAAGATGGTCATCCATGACATCGTGCTAATAGTCGACTCTTCATATGTTTATGCTATACTTCCAAGTCCTTTTATATATTTGACAAGGTTATTCCTACTAACTGTTCACTAGATTGGCATGTTATTTACCATGCATGACAGGAGATAATTACTAGACCTAAGAATACATGAAATTTTAGATAAATGTACAGGTGCTAAGGAGCTTAATGTAAAGAAAATATAGTACTTTCTGGTGTCCAGTTTTTTTATATGAATCCGCAGATATAATTTCCTTAAAGGAGAATGACATAGAACCTAGTGAGGAGTAGCAGATAATTTTAGGCATAGTCATATGATTAAGGACTTTATTTACATAGTTATCAGGACTTCCCTTTCAATTGACTATGCCTATTAAGATATAAGATCAATGATAATCATGGTGGAGACATTTATAGTTTCCATAGATATGGGCATAGGACTTAGTATAGCTATTTATTTAATAAGGCCAATTTTGGGATCTGCCATGGTTTTCTTTCTTTCTCTTTCATTTTTTTTTTTTTGGTTTTTGGTTACTGGTTAAAGAGACTGTTGCTCAATGCAGATATATGTTCTGTGACTTCTATTTATTGCTTCTGTTCTTGTTATTTGTTATTGTCTAAAAGAAATGTGCATTTGTAATTAGATGCCAAAGTTTGTAAGATTGGTATTTATCTCATACTACCGGCTGTATTATAATTATACATCACAAGGACCTATGTCATGCTAGATCTTCTAACATCAATCTCTGATTCTCAGACTCTAAAACTTTCGGCTCCTCTTGCAACTGGTCTTATTCTGGTCTCATGTTGTCCTGGAGGTCAGGCATCAAATGTTGCAACATACATATCCAAGGGAAATGTTGCACTCTCTGTTCTTATGACAACGTATGCTTAACATACATTCCTTGTTTGTTTATGAATTTTATGTTTTACCTTTTTTCCCTGGGTGATCAGTTAGTCTGAATCTGAAATGAATGTTGTTAATTTCAGGCTTGTAGTAATGCACTTATGGAATGATATATCTAATTCTTTAAGTTCGTTTATTATATTTATTTATGATGTATTTTATGATTTATTTACTATTTTGTAAAAAATAAAAAATAAAAAACTGGTCCAATCCAAACCACTTTATATAGGATTGGATCATATTTGAATTTAGAATCAAATTGATTGGATCATATTTGAATTTAGAATCAAATTGATTGGATGTTAAAATATAATAAATGAAGAATTAAAATTTAATAAAACTAATCCTTGAACAATTTAAAAAAAAAAATTGATTCCAAAATAAGCGAATCCAAACACACACTTAATTTTGTGGTACTGTATAGTCATCTATACTATACATCTAATAGGAACATGAAGAACCTGCACGCTGACATCTCTGAATACAATAAATGCAATGTAAATCCTCTTCAAACATGCAGAGCTGAATTATATTAGAAACATATGTAATTACTAAATGTGTGACATGGTTGCATCGTGTTATACCTAGAAGAAGTTATTTTAGCTTTATCATTTTTGTATTTTATAGCATAAATGAATGTATCTGGTTTATATTTATGATGTTGATTAAGAGAAGTGTGATTTTTAGAAGTTAGGTTTCCGAGATATTTAAAGATGTTATTTACCATTCTACAGGTGTTCAACTATTGGAGCTATTATTATGACCCCACTCCTTACAAAGCTTCTAGCTGGTCAACTTGTTCCAGTTGATGCTGCTGTGAGTTGTGGCTTGCCTATTTTTTGACATGAAAGAAATGCTAGAAAAACTTTTCATTTAAAAGATACTATACCAGACTCCTATTGGCTAGCTGTTACAAAAAAAAAAAAAACATAGTTGACACATGACAATACAAATCATACTTTCTCCTAATAAACTGAAAAAGTAAATATAGATGCTGGATTCTGGATAGGATACTTTGTCTTTCTTTATGATTTACTCAGTATCATGTCCATGCTGGGATTTTCATGTCATTTCTATCACAGAATCCCCTTGTATTTGTTATTTTCAGTTTTTCACTCATGGAATGAAACTGTGTTATTCTTTCTCTTTTCAGGGCCTGGCAATTAGTACCTTTCAGGTTGTTTTAGTCCCAACAATTGTGGGAGGTAAGAGATGAATCTTTCAAGTTATATGTATTAGAATTGGTTGGGTGGACATTTGAATTCATACTAACGTGTCTTCACTTGGTGTAAGATTTGGCTCTTAAAAATTAGGATGATTTTAAAATGTTTTTGCTTTATCTGGCAGTTTTGGCAAATGAGTTTTTCCCCAAGTTCACTTCAAAGATAATCACAGTTACGCCTTTGATAGGAGTTATCTTGACTACCCTCCTTTGTGCAAGCCCAGTAAGTTGACTTAAATCCTAGAAGTTCACCAGCATTAATCTCTGAAAGCTAGCAGTTTACTTCATATATAATTACCATATGTCATTCTTGCTTTGCATGGAAATTGAAATGTGTTAACTTTTCAGATTGGGCAAGTTTCAGAAGTCTTAAAAACTCAAGGAGCACAATTAATCTTGCCAGTTGTTTGTCTACATGCTGCTGCATTTGCTCTTGGTTATTGGCTTTCAAAATTATCATTCGGTGAATCCACATCACGCACAATATCTATTGAGTGTGGGATGCAGGTAAACCTCTTCTTTATACCTCAATATTTCACTGTTATCTTTTAAATTTTTTATTTCGGTTGAGTACATTTCCACATCTGAATAATACTTTTTATTTATTCATTCTTTTTTTCCGATGTATGTTATTTTTGTTGATTATATATTATGACATCTGGAGTTGGCATATACATTAGCATACATATACTAAATACATTCATTCATAACCTTTTATTTATTTTTCTGCAGAGCTCTGCACTTGGATTCTTGCTTGCTCAGAAACACTTTACAAACCCCCTTGTAGCTGTTCCTTCTGCTGTTAGTGTTGTCTGCATGGCGGTAAGATAGGATATTCTGCTGCTCTTATAGTGTGTTTGGTTTACATTGGATTCGCGTTTGAAACGCGGATCCTGACAGAAGTTACTCTCAGTAGCGTTAACTGGATACACATTTAAAACGTGATTTTGATAGAAATCAAACACACACTTAGACTGTTTAGTTTTGTTTTATTTCTTGTAAATGGACTTAGGAGTTTATCAATCAATGACTGCTTTTCACTGTTGTCATGCAGCTTGGGGGAAGTGCTCTAGCTGTGTATTGGAGGAATAGTCCAATTCCCCTTGATGACAAGGATGACTTCAAGGAATGAAAATCATGGCCTATCTTCTGTGCATTGTATGCCCTCTAAATTATTTTCAACTCTTTTGTCTTTTTGGGACATTTATTTCTACGTTAGTTGATAAGAAAGTTTTGATTTTTGGATTCATGTAGCCTCCCAACATGTTAGAACATTAAGAACTTAGGATAAGCTTTTAGAACAATTAAAACAGGGAGAAGAGTTTCAACAAATATGCCTCTGTGTTTTCCAATCCTATGGCTAAGTTATGAGGCTATTTGATTCTGGATTGTGTTTTCCTTTATTTGCTTAATTGTAATTTGCGTATATGAATTAGATGGAAAATAATTTCGTTGTAGAAGCTTAAATTTTGTTAGAATTCTACTTCATTTTTTTTTATATTTATATGTGGTTCGGGATTTTAGACTTGAAAATTTTGTAAATTATTTAATAATTTATTTCACTTAATTAACACTTGATAGCTCGTGTGCCAAATTTATCTATTATTTAGGAGTATTAAGTAGTGCAAAAATATAATTTTAAAATAAAAAACAATGTGAGAGAGCTATTGCTAGTGTAGGATCAAGATATACAATTGTATGCATGTGCTTTAAAGAGTTAAGTGTAAGTAATGTAGTAGTTGTTAACAAAATAATTAATGAAATATATTTTTACATTTGTATAAGATAACATAAAAAGTTTATTTATATCAGTCCTTTAGTTCACATTTTCCATTTTTATTGTTTTAAATAGTATTTATATTTTTATTGACGGAATTTATAAGTTTTAATCTGATAAATAATGAAGTGAAATAATATAATAATATTGTAGAATATTTGAATGATTTTTTTAAAAATATTAATCTGATTTTTTTGCATATTTATTTTTATCATGATTTTGTAAACTGAATTATAATAAGAATGGATTCTTTCACTGTCATTTTTTCACAAGGCAAAGTAAATGTACAAGAATTTCGTCTTCGTTTTGATAAAAAAAAGAATTCTGTCTTCATACATGTGTTATTGATGGAGAGAGACAAGGTATAAAATAAGATCATGTCAATTTTTTATTAAAATGTCAATTGTCAAGGGTTAAAGTAGAAAAATAAAAATAAACTACTAGTTTATAAGTTATAAGCTATCTGTAGCTTATAAGGTATAAAGTATAAACTAATAAAATAAATGATCTATTAAATACTTCTAAGTTAGTTAAAAAATTTACAAGTTATAAATTAGCTTAAATGTCTAATTCAATAGTCAATATTTATTTATATTTTGAAAACTTATATTTTGAAAGTATATAATGCATTTTATACACTTAATTAATTGATATAGATTTTCAATCTAATGGTTGAATTGATGAATTAATCATTTATAAAAATTTATTAAACGAAGGGAGATGGGAAAAAAGAGTTACTCTTGAAGTCTTGATTCACTTAAACTCTTATGATAAATACTCCATTTAATAAATTTGTATAGACATTAAATCGCATTAATCCAACAACAGAGTTGAAACTTTTTATTAAATATATTATCAAGTATATAGGTTTCATAAAATTTAAAAAATATTGAAACTTTATCAAATAATAACTACAATTTAACATATATAATATATATTTTAAAATATAAAATATAAGTAAATGTCGTTTGTGGGGGGTTGGGTGGGGGGGGATTTTTTGCCATTGTTGTATGATTATTTTATCATTATGTTAGTGTTGTGCTTTAGATCAATTAAGTTCCATCTCACTTAGATCCCATCTCACTTAGATCCCATTTCACTTCTATGGTTATATTTGAGTTAAAGAATTGATTTGGTAAGATTTTAGAACAAGGTAAGGAATGAATAAACCTCATCCTAACTGAATTCATTAATACTCCCTTTGAAATATTTTTGTAAATTTGTATGATTTTTAAGAGTTTAATGCATACAAATTGTCAATATAAAAAAAAACTTTACATAGACATTTAATAATATGTTGTGACATCAGTTATTGAGTTTAATAAAGTGTCTCATTCATTAGATAAAATGACAGTACATAATTGGATATTTGTGTAATTTTTTTAATACTAATAATGTATATCAATTACAAGGGTCAAGCCAGAAATCGAGGATAAGAGGGCCAATATTATAATTTTTCTTAATCAATTAGTTCATCCCAAATGTAATTTTATTATTTTATGTAAAAAAAAAATATAGAATAACGAATTAAGATAAACACTCCTAGTGTATACATATACACACACCTACACATATATAGTGCAGTTACTACCCGTGCCCGTCCCACCCCATTGACATCCCTAGGAGAGCAATACCCGCTCATTGCCATGTCTACATCCAACGCTATTGAGATATACGTTTATAACGTGGTCTTGTGTAAATAAAACATTGGGTTAAATATGTTTTTGGTCCCTCAAAATTTTCTGGAATTTGGTTTTAGTCCCTATAATTTAAAACCACTGGTTTTGGTCCCTCAAAAATTGAAAATACATCAATTTAGTCCTTATTGCTTAGTTTTGCTACAGATTTTGCTATGGATTAGCTACAAATTTTTATCGATAAGGATTAAATTGGTGTATTTTCAAATTTTGAGGGACCAAAACCAATGGTTTTAAATTACTGTGACTAAAACCAAATTCCAGAAAATTTTGAGGGACCAAAAACATACTTAACCCTAAAACATTTTAGCGTCGAAACTGACCAAACTCAAATTTAAATTACCTAACACAACCATTTCCATAAACCCATGAAATACTTTTTCGCGCGCGCACATATATGCAAATGGGGTTAAATACGTTTTCACTCCCTGAAGTTTGACTCAAATTTGGTTTTAGTCCCTAAACTTTAAAATTGTTGGTTTGGGTCCCTTATGTTCTAAAATTAGTTATCTTTAGCTCCTCATGTTCTGAAATCATGTAACTTTAATCCCTCTCCTTAACACTGTTAACTTTGACATTAACGTGACAAACGAATTTCTGTATCAGTTTGTCCATTTAGTTACAATGACCATGTTGTGGCAATTAAATTATACCTCAGCTCATCCAATTATATTTTATTTAGGGTTTTATTAAGTTTAATTTCACATTTTTCGTAAACAGGGAATGCCACAAAACTGACCGGATGAGCTAAGTTGTAATTCCATTGCCACATCATGGTCATTGAAAATGACTGGACAAATTAACACAGAAATTCGTTTGTCACGTCAGTGTCAAAGTTAACAGTGTTAAGAGGAGGGACTAAAGTCACGTGTTTTCAGAACATGAGGGACCCAAACCATTGATTTTACAGTTTAGGGACTAAAACCAAATTCGGGTCAAACTTTAGGGACTAAAAACATATTTAACCCTATGCAAATGCAACAACTACATATATATATAAGGACATCTTTTGGATTTCCCTGGCTTTTTCCCTTTCTTAACAAATTCTTAAAATGCTGATTTATGGTTGATTACATACATTGCTTATCCCTAATCCAAAAAACACTCTTGATCGGGGCCAGGGCCACTTAATTATGAGTTTAATGATACACACTATCCCTAAATCTTTTCACATAATTAGATAATAGTTAATAATATATATTATCTGTCAAAAAAAATAATATGTCATTTTTCATATGGTTATTAATCTGTCAAATATATATATATATATATATATATATATATATATTATTTAATAAATATGTGTGTTTAATATGTCATTTTTTATAGTTGAAATTCATAGTTAAAAAACTTATTAAAACATTTCAGCTATAATTGATAAAGTAGATTTGTTTAGTACTCCAGTTACTAGTGTAATTTTTTAAAACGCTACTCCATACAACACTTTTAAATTTTACATCCTCGCTTAAATTATCTTTTACATTTTAATCTCTAAAATTTTTATAATTACCAAATTTAAAGTTTTAGTTCAGTAATAAATAATAGGCTTAAATATGATTTTGGTTCTCTAAAATACATATGTTTTCATTTTGGTCCCCCTAAATTATTTTTTATCTTTTAGTCCCCTAATTTTTTTCTTTTCAAAATAGTCCTCGTCGTTAGATAAGTTAATAGAGTGTTGACGTGTCCGTTAACTCCTATGCCGACCTGTCCTTCTCACTCATATGTGGCAGCCACTGTGTAAATTAATTAGTTTTATAATTAATTTTATTAATTAAAAACGTTTGAAAAATAAATTCAAAATAACTAAAATTAGAAAATTATATTTGGGTGCTCACTCTCCCGAAGAAAAATCAATCTTCTTTCTTATTCATCATTCTCCGCCATTGTTGTCGCTTCTGGAGCTTCAGTTCGCCATTGTTGGCTTCCTTAGGAGTTCCATTCCCGTAGCATATATTTCTTCTTCATTACATAACAAACTTCCTCATGCTGATGTTGGCTTAGAGTGTTTGCATTGAATTTTTTCAAAATGAAATCATCCTCAACATCATGTTTCTCCCAGAGGATTTGATTTTGCTAACATCTAATACAACATCTAATCATGGGAAATAGTTCTGGAGATGCAGATTCTGGAATGTAAGAAACTAGAATACCTAACTTATTTAGTCCTTGTAATTTTAACTTGTTTTCAATGTAGTCCCTCTAATATTCCCTATATTTCATTTTATTCCCCTCTGTTACACTTGAAGAAATTAATTATTTTATCCTGCAATTTGTTACAGACTAAAAAAACCTGTAATTATTTTCGTTGGTGTGAGGATGATAATAAACCTGGTGAACCTTGTCCAAACCAAGAGGTGGATGAATTAAAAGAAGAAGTGGCAAAATTAAGGAAGAAGGTGGTCAAGCTACAATGCAAGCTTAAAGAGGAAGTTTTATGTAATGAAAAAGAAATACCTGCTACAGGATCTTCATTCCTGATGAAGCTAATAATATAATGGAAAGATCTTGATTAACTTCCATTCTGTTTTAAAAACTAAATGATGGAAAGAAATTTGTTTTAAAAAAATAAATATTAACAAGTTTCATTTATTGAAAAATTTAAAATAAAAATATTAGATAAATAAAAATTAAATATAATAAATATTGTATTATTTAAGAAACAAAGAATATATGCAACGCTATCGATAACATGACCCAATTTTTTTATTAGAAAGTATATTCCATTTAGGATTTAATGGATATATGATATTAATGAAAATTAGTTTCACACAATTATTTAAAAGTATATTATCATATTATTTAATAGATATAACACATCATTTATTATAAATATAATAAGGATATGTAAATTACATTCTCATTCATGAAAAGTTTAAATTACACCATCATTCCCTCTTATTTCAAAACTTACACTCTACTCCCCTAAGAGATGGAGATGTGTTAATAATTTAGTTTGTTTTAATGTAAACAAGCTCCTTGTGGACATCTTTTTCTTGATTTGTGACCTTCAACATCATTAGTATGTCATTTTGAACCTCTACTACCAACTATAAGACATTAGGTAAAATAAGGATTTTTGACAAAATTTAAAAGTTAATAAATTTGAATTAATTTTTTTCCTTCTAAAGTTCTAAAATAAATATTAAAATTTTAAATTTAATTATCAATAACATGAAAAAGTTATAGAGAAAAGAAAATTGTCATTAACAGAATCATTCTTAATTATTCACCATCACTATAAAAGGTTTATTTATATTAAAATGGACTAAAATATAATACATATTAACAAGTTTAAAAGGAACGAAGGGTAAGTGTATGCTTATCAAAAACATCTTTATCTTTATCTTTATATATATAAAAGTAAGGTAGTGAAAGTAACCTATAGAATCTAAAGTGAGGGCACAATAGTAAATTCCTTTAAACAAAACTTCTAAAAATAGAAAGTGTCTTTTACATTATAAATTATGAATATTATCAATCACCACAATTAATTATAGTCATTATAATAATAATAATAATAATAATAATAATAATAATAATATAGAACACATGTAAAAATTTATTAAAAATATAAATAAACAATATAATACAAAATTTAAAACATAATAAAATAATTTAAAAAATGATAAACTTAATTTTAAACAATGAAATACTTAATTTTGAAAAATAAAATATAATACGAAATTTAAAATATGTTCAAATAATTAAAAAATATTTTATAATTTTATTAATAGTAATTATAACTTTACAATAGTTATTTTTGTTATATCAATTATAAATAATAAAGACCATCTTAACAATTTCAGTATTAAAAAAAAAGATTTACGAGATAAATAAAATATAATATGGAATTTAAAACAGAAAAAAATATTTTTTTTAATTATGTTCATATTAATTATTTAATTATAGTTATGTTTATTGCATCAAATATCCATTTTGAAGCCCATTTTAGCAATTTGGAAATAAAAAACTTTTATAATATAAATAAAAATATAATAAATTAATTTTAAAAAAGGTAGAACTTTTATTATAACAATTATAGTGATTATTTAATTATAATTATTGTATCAAAATATCAAATATCAATATTAAATCCAATTTTAATAATTTAGATATTTTAAAAAAAGATGATAAGAAAAATAAAAATATAATATGAAATTTAATACATAATTAAATAATTTGAAAAAATCATTGTATAATTATGTTTGTAAAAAATGTTGATTGAGTATTGTCCATAAAAAATTGAATTATCAAACTTTGATACGCTAACTTATATGTCTCAATCAATAAAATCATATTATATTATTAACATTATGTTTTTACAATCATCAAATTTACCATTTATTATTACCGTACACATTAATATAATTGTTGCTGTACAGAAAAAAAAATCAAATTTATATTAGAAGTTACGAAACTAAATACTAATATCAATTATCACATTCTATATAAAGTCCATTTCTTTTAAAATTCCATTTAAAATTCCAGAAGATATATATATATATATATATATATATATATAATCCCCATTTCTTTTAAAATTTTAATTATTGCATTAAGTACAATAAAAAAAGCATATTCCGACGGGAAACATATTATTATATCAAAATATCAAATTTTAATATTGAAGTCCATGTTAACAATCTCAATATTAAAAAAATTTTATAACATGTTATAGTAATTAAATTCTAGAAACTATAAAGCCTTATAGAAAAACTACTATTTAATAATTCTTATAGACAGTTACAAATCCATATTTTAATAATTTTAGTTGTTATAGTATTAAATATTTAATTATAGTTATGTTTATTGCATCAAATATCCATATTGAAGCCCATTTTAGCAATTTGAAAATAAAAACTTTTATAATATAAATTAAAATATAATATGAAAATTAAATATAATAAATTAATTTTAAAAAAGGTAGAACTTTTATTATAACAATTATAGTAATTATTTAATTATAGTCATTGTATCAAAATATCAAATATCAATATTAAATCCAATTTTAATAATTTACATATTTTAAAAAAGATAATGAAAAATAAAAAATATAATATGAAATTCAATACATAATTAAATAATTTTAAAAAAAAATCATTTTATAATTATGTTTGTAAAAATTGAGTATTGTCCATAAAAAAAATTGAGTTATCAGACTTTGATACACTAACTTATATGTTTCAATCAATAAAATCATATTATATTATTTACATTATGTTTTTACAATCATTAAATTTATCATTTATTATTACCGTACACATTAATATAATTGTTGTTGTACACAAAAAAATCAAAGTTATATTAGAAGTTACGAAACTAAATACTGATATCAATTATCACATTCTATATAAAGTCCATTTCTTTTAAAATTCCAGGAGATACACAATCCCCATTTCTTTTAAAATTTCAATTATTGCATTAAGTACAATAGAAAAAAGCATATTCGGAAGGGAAACATGTTATTATATCAAATTTCAATATTAAAGTCCATTTTAACAATCTCAATATTAAAAAAAAAAAATGTTATAGTAATTAAATTCTAGAAGCTATAAAGTCTTATAGAAAAATTACTATTTTTTTTATTTAACCACAGGTATCCTCTACGGGAGGCAATCCTGTTCGAGCCGGGAACATCCACATCATGGTGGGGCTAGCTCTCCTAGCGGAGATTTTTTCCATCCACAAGACTCGAACCCGAGACTTTGCTTAAGGGGAATCAAGCATGTACCACTTGAACCAACCCCCGTTACCACGTTATAGAAAAACTACTATTTAATAATTCTTATAGACAGTTACAAATCCATATTTAATAATTTTAGTGGTTATAATATTAAAATAATTATTTCCAAAACTTGAAAAAAGATTAATTAATACTTGGTCTTCATTCGTTATTCTTCTTAGATTAACTTTTTGTCTTCCAGAAGCATATTTACTCTTCATATATAGATACTGATCTTTAGTTTCTATTTTTCTTCTTTTTATGATCTTATTAATCTATAGTCTACAAGGATGGGAGGAAAATTCACTTTTATAAAAGATCTACAAAGCATTATATATTATTGTTCTCAAAAAGATAATTTCATCAATTCTTAATGATATTTTTAAATTTCAGCAGGCTTAAGATTAAAAACGTAAATTGTGCTGACTGTTGCATCAAGGGGATTAACAACTCTATTAATTCCTGTGGGAAGGACGACACATTCCAGATTTGATTCCCTATAAATGTTGAGGAGAACTCCACCGGCAATATAAAACAAGAAACTCCTTTGACTAAACTAATAGTAAAAACCAAACTTATTATATGTGATGAGGTTACCATGACTCATAAGCAATATTGTTTGTAAGTTGTTGATTGGACTTTCAGAGACATACTTCGATTCACTTCCACCAATAGTGCCAACTTCATTTTGGAGAAAAAGTTATTATTTTTTGTGGTGATATTAAGCATATCCTACCTGTGATTCATAAGGCTCTGTTTGTGAGTTTAGAAGGGAGGGAAAGGAAAAATTTAGAGGGGGAAGGGAGGGGGAGAAGAGGAGGAGAAAACTTTGTAAAATACTCAAACTTCCAACCACAAAGAGAGGAAGGGCTTTCAATAAGCCTTTCTCTTCTCTCATTTCCCTCCAAACAACTTGCACCCTAAAGGGACAATACAAGATATAGTTCGTGCTACCATGAACTTTCCACATCTTTGGAATTATTGCAAGGTGTTAACATTGAAAAAAAATGAGATTGCAACTGCCGATTCAAATTTCCATGCAAAAGAACTGAAAACATTTTCTGACTGGGTGTTGAGCATTGATGGTGGAAGGAGCGGGCAAGAAGTTAATGACAAGATTCATATTGAAATTCCAGAAGATATTTTGCTAAATGATTCAAGTGATCCCATGTTATTGGAAAACATGAAGTAACCAAGTTTCTTTCAACATCAACCTATTTTAAGATCAAATTTTTCTCACGACTAGTTGTGTGTTGCACTCTCAAGAGTAAAATCACGTAATGGACTTAAAATTCTTATAAGGACTTAAAATTCTTATCTGTGATGAAGAGGGAAATCCAACGAACACTACATCAAATGTGGTTTTCAAAAAAGTCTTCAAAAATTAAATTTAGGTAAGTAACTTTCTCTTTTCTTTTTTTACATTCATGTACTTGATATTAACTTCTACCTTATTTTAACTTTAACTTCTCTTTATAGGGATTACATTCACCTTTATATCTTCAATAAATAGAGTTTATCTTCGTAAGTAAGATACTTCATCCAATATATGTTTTTTTATCCGTTTTCAAATTAACTCTTTTACATGTAAAATTTCTTCTCATACACATATTTATTACAAATTATATACACATTCAATCCAGATTATATTTAAAATAATTACAACATTTAACTTTAAAACTTATTCGTTTAACATTCCTATTACAAGTGTCTTTCGTGCATCGCACGAGTACCAGACTAGTGTTTTATAATAAGAGGGAAGAGTAGTGTAATTTAAGCTTTTTTCACGGGGCTGGAGTGTAATTTACTCATATAATAAATATCATGATTTTTAATGATTTTATTTATTTATTTCTTATGAATGCTTAATTTTAAAGTAATAATTAATACTCCATCCGGTCCTATTTATAAAACAACGATTGAAACTTTTTCACGATTATATTTATAAAACAAAAAGAACAAAACTATAACCATTTATTGTTTTTTTTCTCATATTTTCCCTTGTTGATCGTTAAAGGTTTTGAAGTGACCCAATTACCATGGTAGTAAAGTTTAATTTTAAATAGGGGTAAACTTGTAAAATTTTGTAGAGTACTTTCCAGAAAATCAATGCATTGATTACTTTTCTTAATATGTGTGTTTTTGTCTGAATTGTCTTTTAAATATAATCAGAGAGGGTACTCCCTTTGGTCACATATATATATATATAGAGGAGAGTTATAATTACACCGGTGTAAGTTACACACACACACATATATATATATATAGGAGAGATCAACTTACACCAGTGTAAATTACACCAAGTCTTACACCGCTAATAACTCTAGATCGAATGTGATTTTTATTAATCTAACCGTTGTATTATATTTATTCACCATCTTGATTATCTGTGTAATTTGAACACTAATAAACTGATAATCAAATGGTCCCTTTTTTCATATATTTCAAATGTATATATGACGTTAATCTTGAGACATCTCAATGACTTATCAAATATTACACAGGAAATGAGATTTCATATGAAAGCTCATTATGTAACCAAAAATAAATGAAAGCTCATTAATAAAAAATATTATAATAAATATTAGTATTAAAAATCGTGTTATGTTTACATTAAAATTTTACAATATTTAAATTATAAAATAAGAATATATTACACAGGAAATGAGATTTCTTATGAAAGCTCATTATGTAATAAAAAATAGGGAAAAAAGTATATAACCACCCTAAACTTTTACCCTTTTGTCAATAGGCACCATGAACTTTTATTTTGTCCTAATTAACCCTTAAACTTCTATTATTGTTGCAATATGTCATTTCATTAACATAGAGTTACATAATTAACGAAACCAATACCAATCATAATTATTCAAGATTTTGTCATTAAAATATTAAAATAATATAAAATAAAGTTTTAAAAAAATAAAAAAATAGAAAAAAACCCTATAAATTAAAATAAAATACCATCATGTTTCACTTTTAGAATTTTAAATAGGGGTGTAATCGGGTTGGGTTGGGTCAAGTTTGGGGGTGACATCAAGTCCGAACCGATAGAATGATGGTGGGTTGGGTTGGTTCGGGTTTTTTTTTTTTTTTTGTGACTACCCCGACCCGAACCAACCCGAATATGTTCAGGTTGGGTTGGGTCATCGGGTCATAAACATTTTTCCTTTTTAAAAAAAAATGTGGAAGATGACATGAAATTAAAATATAACATGAAAAAAATAAAAGAAATAGGGAAACATAAAATGAGAGGAGCAGATGAAATAGGGTTTGGGAAACCACCCCTGCTTGTGTTGCCGTTGCGCCTATTTTTGTTCTCTATGGGAAGAAAAGTGAAATAAGACTAAGGCTTCTTTTCTTGGTTTGGTTTGGTTCGGGTCCATCGGGTTCAAGATATGCAAACCCGAGACCCGAACCGAACCAGATCGGGTTTGAAAGAAGATGTCTGAACCTAACCGAAACCCGAACCGAATCGTCAAATATCCTTCGGGTTGGGTTGGGTCAATCGGGTTCGCGGGTTGGATCGGACCCACTTACACCCCTAATTTTAAATGTGTTTGAAATTTGACAGAATTTAAAAATAAAAAATTGAAAATTTTACTCTTTTACATGATTTTAATATTTGTAACACAAAATATTAAAAAATTGATATTTATTATGTTAATTATTTAACTTCATATTATTGAAAGGACCTATTGCAATAATGATAAGAGTTTAAGGATTAATTGAGATAAATTGAAAGTTCATGGTGCCTATTTGCAAAAGGCCAAAAGTTCAGGGTGGTTTTATGCTCTTTTCCCTAAAAAATATATGAAAGCTCATTAATAAATAATATTATAATAAATATGAGTATTAAGATTTGTGTTATATTTACATTAAAATTTTACCATTTTTAAATTATAAAATAAGAATGTATTACACGGGAAATGAGATTTCATATGAAAGCTCATTATGTAATAAAAAATATGTGAAAACCCATTAATAAAGAATATTATAATAAATAAAATTATAATAAAGAATATACTATAATAAAATTATAATAAACCCTTAATAAAGAATATTATAATAAATATGAGTATTAAAATTTATGTTATATTTACATTAAAATTTTACTATATTTAAATTATAAAATAAGAATATATTACACGGGAAATGAGATTTCATATGAAAGCTCATTATGTAATAAAAATATATGAAAGCTCATTAATAAAAAATAAAAAATATGAAGACATAATAATTTAGTGTAAAAATACACGACAAGGGGATGCCCACCGAATATGAAAATAATGATTTTGTCATTAATTGTATATGATAAAATGACACAACATACTACATCAAATATTAATATTATTAGTATCAATTTAATATCTGATTTTGTGTATCTGAGTAATCAATTTAAGGATGACCTCTTTCAAGATTTCACTTACAAATTTGGACTTTTGAATGCCGATGTTATGTCAAAAAGGTTTTTTTTTTCATACATGAAGAAAGATATTGTTTAGAAAGATATTGTTTTACATTTGCATCCCGATGTATTTTTGCAGGGCTGTTTTTTAAGTGAGTTGTTATGTTCTCTACATGCCAATGATACATCAGCTTATTTTTAATTATTTTAAATTTAAATTCTTTCCCTTAGTGGGTTACCTAATTCATGGTGTTTGGTGTATTGATTTTTGCTAACCTTATGTCATCATTTATTGAATTCCCCTTATTTTAATATCTATTTGATTTTCAAATTT